>CP045891.1:228291-305701 GCA_013387185.1 Caligus rogercresseyi
CATATTTATAGATACTTTATTCGTCATAACTATCCCCCCGCTTTAATGACAACCGGAATGCGTTGTAGAATATTTTTTTGACCATAAAGTTTCATTGCTCTGAACGCAAAATCAACTAAATTATCAGTATATCGTCTTCCACATGTCCTTGATTCTATGTACGGCTAAAACTTATAGTCGAGTGGAGGTCAAATGGGTAATTGTTTAAACGCAACTATAATTCAAAAAATATTGATTTGATAAAGTAGATACTTTCTCTTTTTTTTGTATTGTCCCAATGCGATACTGCAAGGACAAATATTTCTTAAAATCTCCCTCTGAGAGATTTGAAACTTTAAGCCAGATTATGTTTTGATGTATATTGTTTATTAATAGATCTATGAATATTTTTTCTGTGTACCCATATCAATTAAAGATATGTTGTCTACGAAAACTTTATTACTTTGCTATGACCTACTTTATATTTTAGCTCTTTGAACATCAGTGAAATTCTTGAATAAGATAATTTGGATATAATCACTAAAGATAAAGAGTTGAGGTCACTTGACAAACGTTGTCTTATTATCAAATTACGCAAATTCAGACTTACTGCTGCCATTCATATACAATTATCGTTTACTCCATTGTGAAGTAATGTCAAACGTTATATTTTAATCAATCTTTTAGAATGAACTGTCGCAGTTCCCTTCTGTAATTGCATAATTGATATTTTCCCCCGATTCTTGGATTTCGTTGTATTTAAAATAATGATTGCCGGAATGTTTAAAGACTTGGATTAATAGGAACTCAAATTTCGGTCGTAGCTATATTTTACTAACAAATGGAGAAAATTGTTGTCAAAAACGAACAGAAAAATGGTACAAAATTTTCATCAATCAGAATCCAATCAGGTTACAAACCTAAAGGGGACTCTTTTTTTCTTGCTCTTTGGTTCGATAGAATTGTATCAGTGTGGATATAGATAAGTATTATAGCGTTAAGATCAGTTTAGTCAACTAGGATCTTATCAATGAGGTTGAGCCCTCTATATGAAAGTTTAACAAGCCCTAACACATTAAGCTATTGCGTTCCGACAACTTGATTGCAGTTAAAGTTATTTAAATCATTTTTCTTTTTGTTTCCATGTCCCTAAAAAATTGTAATTAGCAGACAATTATTCTCTTTACTGATCTTTTTTATGGTTTTAAATAACTTCAGATCCTCAAATTTTAATGGACATATTTAATATATATAAATATTTTTTGGTGGAAAATATATAAATTAATCTTTTGGGTATGAAATAATTATTTGTCAATTCCTTCCATGAATGCCCGCTAACTTTGGATCCATTTAAACATACACTCAACATGAGAAGAAATAATTTACATACCTCTTAAAGTGAGTAATTGTTGGAATCTGGGGTATATGAACATTCCCAAAATGAATTCCTCCGGGAGTTCTCTGAAGAACAAGCCAAAGGCATGTATCATAAAAGTCTGGAGGAACACGTAGAAGGCAGCCGTTGATGGTCCGTACTTCATACACGGTGAGACTGAAATCATATGTATTCGCTCATTAACATCAACTCAGAGTATATTGGATAGGAGCGTATATCCAATGACTTAACCAGAGAATGCAATATTAAATTTTCGCTTAACAATTATGTAAATTAATCAAACTAACAAAGATATCCTTTTGACTAAAAAGAGGTTAAATTTTTTTGGTATATCAATACAATACATTTTTTTCGCCTTAAAGATTTTATATTAAAAATTCATCTCATCATATAGTGTTGTAAAATATATATTTAAAATCTAGAAATGAAATATAAAAAACTCTTTGGAGGGTCGTGTAAATCAAAGCATATTCAATATCATGGTTTAAATTTGCTAATACATAGACTTTAATAAATATCTGTTCGAACAGATAAAGAAAATGATATTCTTAGGGCGTGCTTGCTGCAAGAACAGAAAAAGCGAGTCTAGTCAAGTATAAATAATGGTTTGGTATAGGAATCCTTTACATTAGTAAAGTATTTCAAACTAAAACTAAAATACTAGGCTTGCATGACGCTCGCCGGTTGTATCTCTGGATTTACAATTGTAGTAATATTGCTTACCTCCTCGCATTACATTCTTTCTTATCATTCTTTGAAAATTCGACCTGAAGATCCGCACTCTCTCCCAAGCATGCAAGGAAGGCGTGCCTTAGCCGACTCGGGCTAACCGTATCCAATGACTCTCGAATTTGATTCGGGACCTTACTCTTCTTCATGTCAACGTAGTGCTGAACTGCTTTGAGAACCCATTTAATTCTTAGCGTCAATATCCCCGAATACAAATGGGGCGAGGAGGAAATCGTCTTTCGATTTCAACAATGATTTCTTGTTGGAGGACAGTTAGAAGGATGCATGTGAAGTGGGGTTTCCATAGAGGATGTTGTGTATATCACCTGGGGAAACAGGTTTGTTGAAGAGGGCTTCCGAGCCGCATCCCGTCTCCAATACGACTTGCTTCCCGGACACAAGGATAGCTGTGATGTAGGGACTTATGCTCTCAACCATTTGCTCCAGCAGGGATGAGGAATAACGCATTGCCTCCCAGTACCGCATGCTACCTGACGTCACGTTTAGCTTTTGAAGCCTGTTCTCGACTGATAAAAAGGAGGGGAAACATATCATTAAGAAATATTTTAAAAATTGATATTTTTACGCAATTACTTCAAAACACTATACACTTGCAATATAAGACTATTAGTACTTTAAAGGCTGTTCATAATACATAGTAAAAGGGGATAAATGGTACATGGAAATATATTTCCTTAACAATGATGATAAGCCATTATAATTTCTAAAGCTTGGACTATCGTTGATATTCGGTAGATTGGTACAAGGAATTGTAGACCTATGCTACCGTTCTTCATATTTTGGCACTGAAGAGAAAACAACGGGATGAAAAAGAACAAAATTGAACTAGATTTAACAATAATATTATATATTCAATTAGCATTGCTGGGAATAAAATATCTGATGCACTTTTTGTAATTGAGTAAAGTATAAAAGTTGAAGTTTACGTACATTCTTAAGTTAAATCAAATAAGAAAAATAACTGAGAAATGTGTTATGGGGTCTTAAAAGGGCTTTTATTTCATATAGGGCTTTAGTAGTCAAAGTTAATTAACTCGGCTAAGTTTTTTATGGACTTTTTGTCCATACCAAATAGATATCAATTTTGAAAAAGTAGCACTCTTAAGCTTTTCAAGTATTTTATTTTTATAATCAATTCTGGGTAAAAGGAATGAATCTATTATGAGATTTTTGATAGTTACTTTATCTGTTTTCTTTTTTTTTTGCTCATGTTATTTATAAATAAAATACAACATTATTAAAAGTATATCTAAATACTTCATATGATAAAAGTCTCATTAGATCATTTAAATTTTTAATTAACTTTTCGATCAGGACCCAAAATATTAGTATGCGGTAGATGTTTTTTAATCTTATAAAATAATAATTTTACTAAAAATCCTATTATATATATATATATATATATATATATATATATATATATATATATATATATATATATATATATATATATATATATATATATATATATATATATAAATCAACTAGATTGAAAAAAGGAACAATGTTATCCCTTGATTCCAAAACCAGGTTTTAATATATATGTTTAGATAAAATGAGCACTTTTGGAGTATGCCAAGGTACATAGAATAGAAATTACGTTAATTTCACGTATTTATTAATAGTGAAATCTTATCAAGATTATTGTTTGACACGTATCAAAATTATATGCCAGCAATATTTTTGGGATGACGTCAGTGGGAGCAAGTAAACATAATAAAATGTCATTCTTCTCGCTTGCCGGTGTGACGTCATTAAAATCACCAGTAAGCAAAAATTCATCTCTCTTGGTAATATCTTATTTTTCAATATACCTTGGTCACCTTGGAGTATGAAGGATTAGTGTAATAGTAGGCTTGACAAAAACTTTATTTACCGGTGTGATCATCGATACCGAATTGTGGTCCTTCTCTACGAAATATAATTCCAAGGAGCTGTATGTTGCCGTACATGTTGTTACATGACTTGATGGTCTCCATGATATCATGGGTGCTCCTATTTTGGTATTCCGCCTGTGTAAAATATAGAAAATACTGAATATAATATATGCGAGTCAATACGCGTATGAGTTTGAGACATTTATCCACTGTCACTTATTTCTTAATTGTATGAATCCATAGCTTCTTTTTTTAATGTATATTGATAGAATTTAGTCATTCGATAAAAAGAGTTCATAGATTTGTAACTAAGTGTAAATATCACCTTAATGTGGTGTCTATGATTGATTAAAATATTAAGGATATGTGCCATCAGAGGAATAAAGTGTCTTCCATTAACAGCTCTGTAGCATAAGAAGTAGTTACTCCAAATAATGATAAAAATTAAAGAAAACATTCGCAACTCACATTATGATCAATAGGTATTTGTTCAGCACTTCTTATATTATATTGTACTCGTTGACTATTATTATCCGATTAGTGTCTAATGTTCTCCTTTTAATATGGATTGATTTTTAGATGATTGGCAACAAGCAATATTTTTTTACTATAATATTGATTTATGTATACTTTTACGCAAGAGCTTGTCCAAAATAAATTAAGAAATGTAACTTTTAGTTACTCTATATGGGAAATGTAATAAATCCATTGAAAGAAATTAAGATTTTATAATCAATTGGGGGATAATTATATGCTCTTCAAAGAAAAACTATTTTTAATGCATAAAAAGCATTTCGAAGTCTTGATTGTTTATTTTTTAGCTCAATTTTAAAAATAAAATTTTATTGACCGAGTTTGTTTTGAGTTATTTCAGAACATAAATTAGAGTAATTTTTAGCATTGAACATTAGGCAATTATTACTTCTGGAGGTTTTGTTTTAAATTAAAGATAACGTTTATGTAATATGACAAGGTATAAAAAGGTTTAAAATCGTATCAGAATTGAGAGTACTGGCATTACCCAATCAACGGTACATACTGCAAAGTTCTTGTATTCCTCCTTGATGGTCGTACTTTGTTTCTTCATATTGGATAGGAGAGTAGATAATCCCGAGGCCATTTCAATCTTTTGTCGGAAAGGCTGGATATTCAAAGATTCAAAGACACTAGCCGGCAGAAAGTCCAAGTGTTCTGTGCATGACGTCTCTATTAAACTTTGGATCTTTCCGAATCGGAGTCGAGGACCGTTTATATCCATATTGCGAAGATTTGAAAGGAGGCCAAGAAGAGTATCGCTGAATTTTTTATCTCTGAACATAGATGGAAACATGATTTATTTAATATAAGTTTGAGATCATTTTTATTAAATAAAATATTAATATAGTGAGTTTTTACCTTATTTTAATAAATGTATAAACATAAAAATAATATGTTTACACAATTAAAGAACTCGATTGCACACAAGAGAGTACTATTGTTACAACTCATAATATGGATATGATTTACCTCGAATAATAAAGTTTTTATAAACTTTAAGCAAATGAAAAGATGAAAATAAATAGTTTTATAATCAACAATTAATATTCAAGTCTTGTGCACGAAAAAAGAGAAAAAATTGCTATAAATTTTCTGAAGAAAATATTTGTCATTACATTTTTAGGGGAAATAGTTTTTGGTTTATTTAACTTTTTGGTATTTACACTTTACTTTCCGTATCCTTTATTTGATACAATAAACATTCTTAGTTTTTATTTATGTTATCTTATTATTTAAACCTAAATTAAAATGAATTAAGAAAATAATATATATTTTTTAAATAGGAAATGTTGATTTCTATATATATATAATATATATATATATATATATTATATATATATATGATTATATATATATATACTATGAATATTTATATATATATATATATGCATATTATATTTTTATTATATATATATATATATATATATATATATATATATATATATATATATATATATCTATCGACAACACACTTTCAACAAATTTTGAACGAACTCCCTTGATTGAGCATATTATACAGATTCTTATGAAATCAGACTCACTGAATCCAAATTTGATATCAATTTTTAACACGAAAGAATTCCAAAAATGATCAGGATTAATTTTGCTGCATTTGTGGACATTATATTTTTATTCAAGATAGGCGAAAGTATCATGATTTGCGAAGCTTGTTTGCTTATAAAGTATTCTTATTTTTAAAATAACACATTCCTCATTCTGGATAAAGTGCCAAAAAGCAGATAATTCCTTAAACATAATGTTATTAGTTCAACTTGTATGTAGTAATATGTATAAATGTCTTCAATAAATATGTATATTTTTTGAATAATAAAAGTATCAGTTGTCAGGTTTCCTTCCGTCCATTTTTTACCTCATATGATCCTCAAGAATGAGTATGCAGAACGTAGGTCGTCCGCATAGCTTCCACCTTCGACTCACAACCGAAAGTTCATTGAGAATGTCATCCGTTAATATGGCCATGTCATAGGATAAATAAAACTGAGACGCTGAAAATATTAATGGGTAGCAAATGGCGGTCTGGCCATTTATTTTATACACCTAGAAAATAAAAAGAATACAAATATAAAAGCTCTGTTTCTCATAATTTTATATATGGATCTAGTATCTCTCTGGTATCTCTTTTATTATAGTATCAAATTAATGACAAACTTCTCCCTTTTTCTATTCTTTTAAGTTATTTTAATTTCGTTATTCAGCAAATTAAATGCACAGAGAAATAAACAAATTTATAGGCTCCATTTACTCCAATAAATTCTATCAAATGTACCTTAAACCAAAAGGTTTGACTAGCTCAAATCAATAGAAGAGAAGGCATTTTGACAACCAATGAGTTTTACAGGTTTTGAGTATTGCTATTTCATGAAAATATATTATATAAAAAATGGTTGTGTTTAAATCTAAATAAAAATTGTTGATGGTATTATTATTGTAGACTTTAAGACTCCTTTTGATCAATTCTTTCAAAAGATATTCGTTCATAAAACATGTAGGGACAATTAGTTTTATCAAAACATAGTGAACAAAAAACACAGTTGGGACTACCGATAGATATCGTTATTTTGTTTAATATACGGGCAATATATTTCTGCTACTGATAACAAGCATTTTTATAAAAATTAAATTGTACCCCTCCCTCTTTTTGTACTAAATTGTACTCTTTTCAATCGGTAGATGTGTGAAAAATATTCCAATAAAGGATAGGTACACGTCACAAAAAATTACCAACACCGATGGTAGATTTTTCTATTGAATCCCAGCTCTGAAAAAAGTGATCAGGGTCAACATATGATACCTTTGGAATGTTCATAAAATTTCGCCAGTTAGCTCTCCGAATACTCAAAACATACATACTTTGCTTGTTCCCAAAATCCCAATGGGTCTATTTGGTCGTCCAGAAAATCCGAGTTTTTTGTTTTCCCCCAAATAGAATAAATCTTGGCAATGTCGTTATGCGACCATATTTGAATGGGTTCGATCTCATCAGGGGTTTGAGTTTCAATGCCGTAGGTAGCCAGGAGTTCTTTTAGGGGAACCGATTCGGATATCATGGCCACTTGAACCATGGAGTCGTATGTTGTGCCCTTTAAAATGAAAGACAGATAAGGTACAAAAAGTAAATAGTGGCTTGTGGCTATTCGTTCAATTTTATTCTTTTAAACAAATATTTCAGAAGTTGTATATGTAGGTCGTAAAGTAAAATAATGAAATTGTTCTTATTTTATACTAAAATTTTAAGTTAAAATGCAAAGTTATGTATTTTTCTACGGATTTGCTACAGCTTTATCTATGAGGTTAGTTTTTGTTGTATTATGTATAATACTATGTTCAGAACAAAGTAAGTTGTACCAGGTAACAAAGCAATAACCTTTTTCCAAGGTTTATTAAGAACCTACCTCGAAGGTTGAGTGTCTAGCACCCTGTCGGGGACGACTCCTGGATGGCAAGGATCGTCGAATAGGATCAATGTCAAAGGGTTCAATCAAGTTATTTGTTAGGAGCTCTACTATAATGAGCATGGACTGTCCCCAAAGAAATACATCCTCACTGGAAGAGCCAAGTTTGCTCGGTATGCGATGTTGGGTCCCAGGAGCCTTGCGCTCCTCTTCAATCATTATGGAGGGAACGATATAGGCTGCTGGGAGATAAGGATCTGGAAGCAAAAATTGTATTCGGTCATTTTCGGACAACCAAAACTATGTAAATAAAGTATTTCTGTATCCTAAATATTTTGGATATGAAATAAGGGAAATAAAATAAAATACAGATAAAAATTGTTAATTCAAATCCTTCACACGAACAAATTATGAAACCTTCAATTTTACTCCAGGATTTATGAAACACAAATATCGGAATTATATATCCAAGATCATTTTGATTGTATATATTTTTTAATTGTATATTTTGCAGTAACTTTTATTTTCTTAAAAAGAATGATTACTCATTTTGGTAAGATCATATTCTAAGACTTAATCTAATGTTTTTTATTTATAATTAATATACGTTTAACAGATGTACATTATGGTTTATATTATTATACCTCACAACATACAATAGTTTTGTTAGCAATAGGAGTGGGGTTAATGGGTATTTGAATTAAATACGTCTCCACAGATAACTTTAGTCCAGTAGAAATCATATTCAAGAATGTAATTATTATTATATTTCTAATTCATATACGTGTTCATGATGTTCTAAGTGGTTAATATGATTAAGGTTATATGCTAGGGTTATATACTCGCCTTGATTCTCGTCGTGTGTCTCATAAATAATCCTTTCCCTTAGTAGAAGTTGATATTTTTCTATTTGCTTTTCATTTTTTTTAAATATCCCCTCGATAATGAAGAAAATGAAAAACAGAGGCCATTGAGCTTCTACGTTTTGAAACTCCTGTATAGTTCCATGTTTATACTGGCCGTTGTCCAGAAGGAAATGACTCTCATTCTCTGCCAAATATCCATCCCTATAGAAGCGAGTGAATCCAAAGGAGCCCTCCAGACATTCCACCATGCGCTCCTTCGTCTCCTCATAAATTTTTGAGTTATGAGTCGCAAAGGCTGGAAACGTCATCACAGGTAGAATACCCATGTCCACACTACGGGAATCCGATTCACGAGGTAGAATGGCCTCAAAGGTATTCCGGTTTCGATTATGAGCATCAATATCCGCATAAATGACCGTCCGTGAAGAACCATTGAGTCCCATGAGATTAAAGCCGTTAATGGACTCCAAGGCAGCCTTTGCCATGCCTATGGAACTAATATTTCATTGAAAAATTACTTCAACTTCAAGTGGAATACAAAGAGGCATAGGAGGGGTGAAAGTTAGCGGGAACGCCACACCGGTAAAATATTCAAGACCATACTTGAACCCAAATTATTTAGTAAGTTTCAAATTTAGACCGTTAAAAATGCCAAAATTCTTCACCCCTTTCACCCCTGATCGATTGATCGACTTACCTCGCATGGAGTTCACGTGTTCCATCATTGAACTTGCTTCCTCGCTCCCAAATCCCGTAGTCAGGGATCCGATAGGCTCGTTCTATGTAATATACAAGGTTTTGAACGAAGCAAACCTCTTCCGTGGAGTATATAATGTTGAGCCTGAAGAAATGACTTGGCAGAGAAAAAGTACATAGAGAGACACAACATCGACTTGAAGATGGTTGTACTCTTCGAACTATAAATGGGCTCTCCCGTCTCAATGTTGAACTTGGAGTGAAGAGAGTTCTCTGGGCACTGCTTCTTTTTAAAGGCCTCAATTTTGGTGCATTGCTTCATCCAGCAGGTCATGATGCCTCGAATGCAGTTCACCACGTGCCCCTTGAGCTCAGTACCTTTACCTTGTCAAAGTCCAAGTTCCGATAGGCGAGATGCAGGGACCAAATGGCCATGGCGGAGTAAATACTCTCCTTGACGGAGCCCACATTCTTCGTAGAGGAAGTGGCAGGGAAAAGACCCGTAAAGGGACTCTGATACTTGATTAATTGACGCTTCACTAAACATATGAAAAAATTAGAATATTCTTGTAATTAATGTAAGTTTATATTCTTTTGTTGTTTTGGGGTCAAAATGGCACAGCTTTCTTTATAATGAATATTTTTCAACCTCTAATATTTAATTATTTTTTATAAATACTGCCGAAGTCATCGTATGTGAATTTTCATGTAAATATATTTATGCAACTTGTTGAAAAATGGGGTTATAAGTCTAATGTAGTCAAATAATTTTTGTCTGTTTCGAAAACGGGTCATATAGAACCAAAGAATACACTCCGGAGGAGGGGTGTATTTTTTTTATTAACTCACCCAGGCCGTAGTAATAGTTCAGCTCAATGAGCACAATTTCCGCTTCAGGGAGCGAGTCTGAGGATGGAGTTGGGATTGGTATTTGAGTAGGCTTTCATCCCGACCAGAGGCAGGCGTGATGATCAGCAAGGGATTAGAGACTTTCCGTTCCTTCGATACGAGTACCGAGCCCTTTCCGCTGTCGCTTGTAGCTCGAGGAATCCATGTTTCTCAATGCTTCCTACGGGATGCAAGGCTTGTCATTACTATTATTATGTTGTTGCTCATTGCTTTCATCCTGGCAAGGCTTTCTACTCCATGTAATATGCAGATTCTTACGCAATTTCATGACCTATCTTTAACATTGAGTCCTTTAACTTCTACTTCTAGCAACGAGAGTAGTATCTTCCTTTCGTAAAATATGTAATATTATTGTATATCTACTACATGTGTCAAAGATTTTCTTTAAATCACACAAAACAAGAATGTACTCATCACAACATACATAATAAAAAGAGACTGTTTTCCTCGTATTTATTCTCTTGAGAAACATTTCATAAGAGGGAGCGACATACAAATAAATAATTCGCAGCGTGTCCGTTTACAAGATCAAAGACCCCATTTATAACATATGAGTTATAATTTTTAATATTCAAGTCGTTTATTAATTTAAAAAAATAAGCGATACACCATAAGTCATTATATAATGCGAAGGAAAATATGTACATAGTTTATACAGATTTACAGAGTACATATTAATATTATTATTATAATGATCATGAAGCATATTTATCCTTATAAATACAATATTATCAGTATGAATATAATGATGAATGATGATGAAAACGGCTCCAGCTCAATCCGTATCCATGTCATCAGAATCCTCATCTTCAGAATCATCATCATCATCGGATTCCGACTCGGACTCAACCCATTCCATTGAGGTTACATCCGACTCCACGATAGTTTCCCATTCTTCCAACTTCTTTAGATCTAAGATAAATAAAGAAAAATAATAATAATAATTTCATATGAAAATATGATATTTGAATGTGAATTCTACCTAAAGAGTAAAAATCCCTCAAAGTAATTTGGCGACTATCCTGATCTTCAAAGATCCCTCCATAGAGAAAAAGTGTCCCTTGTTTAATGACCAAGCCAGAGCCGTAGCGAGGAGAGGGTGAGAAGACACTGGGGTCCTTTACCTTATCTTGCGTGGGGCAGTCATCGGAAGGATCGTTGATAGAGGATGTGCCAATGGTGCTCGTTATCGTAAATGCACCCGACTCCACAGTCACGGTTGAGTCTTCCTGAATAAGAAAAAAAGTATAATTAATCAAAAGGAGTGGTGCAGGATAGACCAGTACTAAGGATAAATAAAAAATATTTATTTCAATATACATTCACTAAAAACGCATATTTATTTTGTATCGTGTATGCAAATTGCACGCTTCAACTGCAAACGTAATTCTAAATAACAGGCGTATCCCTATCATAGAATAAAAATCTATTTAAGTGAAAATCAAAACCACCACAATTATCATATCCATCCAATAGTTTCGTGAAATATAATAAAAATGTGGAAATATTTTCTCAACCTTGGTTATTTACACAACTCACCATTTCAACGTCTTTCTTGATGTCGGCATTCTGCGGCTCAGATTCTTCTATGGGCTTATTTTTGTTCTTGTCCTTCTTTCCAGTCACTTCAACTACAATTAAAGGTAAAGGTATTAATATATAAAGTAAAATACTTAGAATATTTTGCTTACCAGAATGCCAGACAGCTCTTTCATTTTCAAACTGTAACACTGAACATATCATTGAAGAACGTCGTGGATCCTTCGTCATCTCATCCTCGTTCTCATTTTCTTCTTCTTCCTCCTTGTCCTGGACGCCTCCGAAAAGATAGACCTTTCCTCCCGTGGGTGCGGGAACAGAGGACATTCCCGTTCTTGGGGTGGGCCTGTAGCCAATCTGCTTCACGGAATGCCAACGCCACTTCGTGAAGCTCTCATCATTCTTGTCGGGCACAATAAGGAACATGTCAGTGAATGTCTTTCCGATATCATTGTCTCCGTCTTTCTTTTTCCCTTCTTGCCACCTTACAGAAACCCCCAAAGACCACCACGCCTCGGCCATCAGAGGAAGGGAACAAATTAAAGGCGGATCGGGCCTCAGGGGCTTTAGATCCACTCACTTCCAGTTTGGTCCATTTGTAGTTGGAAAGATCAAAAGAGTAGATGTCGTTGAAGTATTTGCACTCACGAAGATTGTCGTGGAAACCACCAAAGACGATAAGGAAGCGTTTAAATAGGATCATGCGATGACCACTTCGGGCTGAGGGACCCCCTGAAACGCTATAGACAAAAAGAAAAGTTTTGTTTGAGTCAAGAAAATGACAATGAATAGCTAAATCCAGCATATACTTTTGTGAGGATTATCAACGTCTGAGTTATTTTTTAAATTTCTTAAAATCTTTGTAAATGCGTTATTGGTGTTGAATTCATCCCTATTAGGTGAAATAATTTGAACATTTTAAAATATTATTCTTACTGATTGAGCCTCTAAAAGTTCTGTAACAGCAGTCTTTTTAAGCAATCGTGGTTATTAAATGTACTTTAAAGTCAGCAAACATGTTGCCTTTTTATTTGGTAGAAAATTAATTAATTTGGAATGAATGCATAATAATTAGTTTAATGAAACCTGACCGTTCTTGATAGAAGAATAGCAAAAACATTAAGAACTAGCTTCAACATTTGATCAATTTAATGCACCTTTACGCTTTAAAAGCACCCATGTTTCATTGATTCTTATATATAAACATATAATAATATCATTTCCTTACTTGATTTTCTCCCAACGCTTGGAGGAGAAATGGAAGCACCAAAGATCCTTGTAGTGATGGAACTGCGTCTCGCTAGGATTGGTATATTCTCCTCCAAATACCCATAGCTGACCCCCAGCAGTGGGTGAGAAGACGGCTTGATGAGCACATCGAGGCGGCGGGCCTCCAGGGGATACGAGTTTGGTCCACTCTTTACGTTTAGTATTGTAAATCATTAATTCGTTATTAAGGACACTCTGAAAAGTAGATGAAGAGTGATTATATGATAATTAATATTTGAAGAAGCTTTAATTAAACTCACAGTTTTCCCATTGTAAAACTCTCCTCCAAAGAGAATAATTTCCGGGTTCTCCGAGTGTGCAGACATAGAGAAATTACAGCGGTGTGAAGGAGGCTCCATCTTCATTTCCTTCACCTCAGATCGCTTCTTTTCCTCAGCCTCGATGGCCTTGACAATGTCCTCGATGTTGTCCTAGAGAGACAAGAAATGATATAAATGGAAGATGCCTGGCTCTTCAACCGCGACAATTTTTCGTTCTTACTTCTCCACTCTTGGCAAGCTGTTTCTTCATTTTGGAGCTCTGCTTCTTTTCGGTCTTGAGGGCCGTTTTCTCGGCACCCTTGCCCTTCTTCTTCTTGTCCTTACCCATTTTGAGAGAAAACAAATCTTGGTCTGGATGCAATTCCTCTCACCACGCAAGTCCACGTGCTGCGACTATCAAGAACTCAGATTCAACTTCGAGGTTGTCAATATTATGAAAACCAGGCAAGGCAACCTAGAGAAGAATATTCATATGGACGTACGTCAACAAGTTTGTAAACCTAGAGAAAAAAAAAAATTGACATTGTAAATACGTTAATAAGAAACATTTTCTTGACATATTCATAAATTATATTTTGAAATAATATCTCTACTCGATATGATAAACAGGAATGATACGATATTATAATTGATAATTTATGATAGAAATAATATATATATTTATTGCTATATAGTCATTTATATTTTCTTAAATACTGAAGAAAATTACTTTAAATAAATTTGAAGCGATTTTTTTTCAGCCTCCATTAGTTTAGTCGAAAATCTGTAAGAAGGTCTGAATGTTTGCTTTGGATCATAATTCATAATTTTGGAACTCCAAATATTTGCAGATGTGATAAAGAATAATGTGTTCCTTAATTTAATTTTTGGGATAAAGTTGAAATTAAACAAAAAGAGATAAAATACTAATAATTTTCAATGTTATTCATTAGATCAATTGCAAAAAAATTATCATGGATTATTCTATTTATACACTCTTTAAAAATGTATTTTAGAGTCGGAATACATAATTAAATGTTACAGTACTTATTTTTATGTTGTTTTATTTGAACATAGACTTTGATATAATATGTCCACTGTCTCAATTAGAAGCCTTAAGATGCTTGGGTAAACTTGATCTGCAACAAATAATAAAAAATGCAGAGCTGGGACAACCGATTGGTATTCGCTAAATCGGTATTACCGGCTGTAGATCTTTTCTACTGATACGGCTGCATTTAAAAAACCCACACTGAATGCTGATTCCATGACTTCATTTAATTGGTATTGGTAAATTGAAAAGCGAAAAAATATATATTTACTACAAAAATCATCAACTATCAAGTTCAGTCAAAAATTTGAAAACAACACTTTAGCTATGTTCGGTAATAAGTGCTGCATCAGTTCTCCTAATAATCATTAATTGTGGCGGGAAGCTATATTACGCTCTACGGCTAATTTTGAACACTACTAAAATGGTGTCCAGAGGAAGTGGACCAAGAAAACACGGCCTAAGAAGAAACGGCTTAAGAAAAAATGTCCTAGAAATATATGATCAAAGATAGTAAAACAAAATACGATTTAGGAAGAAATGGTCCAGAAAGAAATGACCAAAGATAGAAAAGGAAAATATTAACGCATGGCCCAAATACATGGAAAACGACTAAATATTGTAGGAATACTATTTCTCATGTAAATCGAATAAATAATTGCGGAATAAATATTTTTGCCATTATAGATAAATTATTTCATTATTGTTATTTTTATTAGACGAAGAATTGATTTGGGCCATTTTGACCAATCGTCATCATTTTCCTTTTCTATCTTGGGTCATTTCTTTCTGGAACATTTCTTCATAAGTCATATTTGCTTCCACCATTTTTCTTAATATCAAATAAATGTATACTGTTTCCGTTTTCATACTTGCGAACGCATTCATTCTCTATTTTATACGCTTGAGGCCATGTCTGTCTGGTGAGGGAGAATACACATAACTGTGAATGAGGACTATATTAAACTAAATTTATTTGAATATGATATAAGAATATAAAAATATGTATTCTATATAATTTATTTTCTTTCTTAAGTTGACCTAAATACGAGAAATAACTGGGTTATGTGCTTACAAAATAATTTTAATTTTTATAGAGCCTTATTAATCTATTGATACCTCTCCAATCTGTAGATTTATTATAAATATACCGAAATTGATTGAACAAAACTTTCTACCGATACCGTTGGTAGATTATTTTACATAATACCAGCTCTGAAAAATTGATGTTTGTGCCAATGTAACTAAAAAACCTATATTCCATATAAAAAGAATATGAGGTTGTGTGATTTAAAAAAAGGAGTTCTATGTTATAAAATTATTGTGTTTCCCTCCGGTACCCCTTATTTATTGTTTACCAACATTGAATCCCTCAGTCAGTCATGTCCGAGACGGAGGAAAAGCCCGCAAACCCAAGCAAAAGAGCTCTGGAAAATCCAGAGGATGGCAAGAAAACGATGGAAGAAGAGAATGATTCCGAGGATGATGGTTGGATCGGTCCCTTGCCCACTGAAGCAACAGCCAAGAAACGCCTTCGAGTCTTAGAGCATGAAGAAACGTATTTGTCCAATCTCCCTTGTGCGGAGTCCTATGAAAAGTCCTTTATGCATCGAGATTCACTCCTTTTCACACGCGTCACAGGCACGGATTTTCTTATTACGGTAAGGTTGCTATCAATTACATTGATTGGAGAATTCCCATCCATGTTAATCCAGACATAATCATTTACTGATTTGTGTGCTTTTTACTGATTTCACTGTTATTCCTCTTGTTGAATGCATCTTCATTTATCAACTTCTCAAAGTCATTATAAATTCAATTTGTATGAAGAAATCATCTTACTAAAAAGGTTATTTTCCCTGTAATATACAGATTAGAAATATTTATTTCATTATGTTCATTTATTGTGAGTTTGTTCGTAAAAACGAGGTTGAGACTCCGATAGTTTTGACTAAGAAAAGATAAATGCTCACTAGATACTAAGTCTAAAGTTCATATAATATGCACATACAACTAAAAGCTCTGATTTTTCATCAATGTTAGGGTACTGAACATCAAAAATGCTTATAATCAGCTCATGAACATCGCTCCCATCTCAATGTCTAATCATACATAATATATTAGACGAAAATTATATTTACAAAAAATAACTTTACTCTAAAAAGATAAATAAAAATTACACTGTCTCTTTTTTATTATTAGGCGAGCATTGATGGTCACGTCAAATTCTGGAAGAAGCACATATACTCCATAGAGTTCGTGAAACACTTTCGGGCTCATCTAGGAAGCATAGCGGACATCGCCGTCAACAATCCCTCTGGAACCCTTCTAGCCACCATTTCCCCTGAGGATGGACAATGTAAAGTCTTTGACGTCATTAACTTTGATATGATCAACATGATACGCCTGGATTTCAAGCCCTTTCTATTAGAATGGGTTCATAAAACGGGGGATGCACTCAGTCTCTTGGCCATCTTGGAGGCCGGATCCTGCTCGGTGCGAATCTTTGATGGGAAGTCCCCGAATCAAATCCCCCTGCGAACCTTTGATCGGATCCACTCCAAGCCCATTTCTGCCATTGCCTACTCACCCGCTCTAGACATTGCTCTATCCAGCGATTTGAATGGGATCATCGAATACTGGAGCAAGGAAGATGGGAAACTGCCGTCGAGCAACATTATAGACTTTGACTCAAAGCTCGACACGGACTTGTATGAGTTTGCTAAAAAGAAAACGTACCCCTTGTGCCTGAACATATCCCTGGAGGGAAAGTCTTTTGCGGCCATGGGCGCAGATCGAGTAGTGAGGGTTTTTAAGCTTCACACTGGAAAGCTATTTCTCAGCATCGATGAAAGCCTTCGCCACTATATTGACCTCCAAAGCTCCAAGAAGTTCCTTCCGCCCATGGAGTTTAATAAAAAGCTATCCGTAGAAAAAGACATGGAGAGAAACGGGGATGATAATACTACTACTAATAATCTTCTCCGTCTAAACTCAGTTATATTCGACAAAAGCGGGCATTTCCTCATCTATGCCTCTATGTTGGGCATCAAAGTCGTAAACATCGTGACTGGGAAGTGTGTTAAAGTCCTTGGAAAGTCTGAGAATCTTCGATTCCTTAATATCTCTGTGTTTCAAGGGATAGCAAAGAAGACAACAGAGGCTGCTCCGACCCTGGAGACGATAGCCTCCGACAACCCCGCACTTGAGTCCGGCCTTCCTGACCCAACCCTCTTTGCCTCTGCTAATAAGAAGAACCGCTTTTACCTCTTTACGCGAAGGGCTCCTCAGACGTCCTCCAATGAAGGAGAACGGGACGTCTTCAATGAGAGGCCCTCGAAGGAGGACATCATTGCAGCCTCCGAGGACAAAGGAGTCCCCAAGCTATACAGCTCTGCCACAGTCCACACTTCCCTAGGAGACATACATATCCAACTATTCCCCCAGGAGTGTCCCAAGTCCGTTGAGAACTTTTGTACTCACTCTAAGAACGGATACTATAACGGTCACATCTTTCATAGAGTGATCAAGCAGTTCATGATTCAGACCGGGGATCCCACAGGGATCGGAACCGGGGGAGAGAGCATTTGGGGAGGGGAATTTGAGGATGAGTTCTGCCCCAAGCTGAGGCATGATCGTCCCTACACCGTGAGCATGGCAAACGCAGGCCCAATACGAACGGAAGCCAGTTCTTTATGACCGTGGTTCCCACGCCATGGCTTGATAATAAGCATACTGTCTTTGGACGAGTGGCTCGAGGCATGGAGGTGGCTCAAAAACATCTCAAACGCCAAGGCGCATCCTAAAACGGATAAACCCTACGATGAAATTACTATTATAAGCATTACTGTGAGAGATCCTCTTCATTTATAAAGAAAATTGTTTATTTTTTTAAATTATTAATAAAAAGGCATTATTCCTGGAAGAATAAGGGAAATAGTAAAGAGAAAAATCCAAACATTTCCATTAGAAAACTATGAAGGCTTAAAGAGATAAAAATATATTAACTAAGAGATTATCACGTGAATACTATCAATATTCAATAACATTCTACTGATTTTTTTACGATCTCGAGGACTCAGATTAATAATTGAATGAATAATTGATAAGGAACATTAGTAATATTCTTTGGATCTCATTGATATGAAATTAACTTATTAGATTGACGCGGATTATGATACTGCGATGCCGCTCAATTTCTTATTTCTAGCATATTTATGTAGTGAATTACAATATATTTTTTTAATTTAGACCATTGCTTCTTAATAGCAAGTACATGCAGTGACACACGAGTAGGAATGTCGGATAGATTCATCATGTAATCAAATTCATATGGAAATAGGTTTGTTTCATAGAGTTAAAAAGATATATAGAGAGCTTATTCCCTTCATCTGTATTTTTGTGTCCAATATAAACAAATTAATTTGATCTACGTCATCGTAAGCGGATCATAGAGATAGAATCTATCTCTATGATCAGCCTATGATGACGTAGTACAAATTACTTGTTTATATTGGACATAAAAATACAGCTGAACGACGATGTTTCTCTCTATGGGGGGAAGCAGGCTCCTATCTATGGTTTGTTTACGGACTGGCTTATTGGCTTCCACATTCTATTTTATCAATAGCCTAATTTGGGGTACGGTTACTTTGTCTCTACCTGAGCTAGAAACAAAGAGAAACCACACTTCAACACGGCCATCATGCTAATTTCCTCACAAACCTCTCTATTATTACTTATTATAGAAGGATCTGGATCCGCGAGTCCCGTTGAACATATTCATGAGCCGAGTCAGTGCTAGGAGCGACCATATTGATGAAGGAGCTCCCAAACGTCTCGTCTCCTCCTCCGATCATTGGGAGGAGGATGAGGCGGGGCAAATATAATGACTGGAATCATCCACCCGTCCACTCCCATTCGAGAAATTGATCCCAAGCAATGATGAATCAATGTAAACAATAACAATAATAGAACAAGGCAGGAGCACTCTGGTGACGAATACTTTTTTCCTTCTTCTTCTATAATAAGTACAATAATAGAGAGGTTTTGTGATGAATTTAGCACGATGGCCGTGTTGAAGTGTGGTTTTTTCTTTGTTTCTAGCTCAGGTAGGAGATCAAAGTAACCGTACCCAATTTTTGTATAAAAGTACAATCAGTATTAAGGATGACAAATGAGGAAAGGAAAAAAGAAGGTGGAGGTTATAATACAAAAGCAGCAGCTGACATGGCATTACGTTAATCTAAAATTTATCTCCTAATGGGCTATCTCAACCAATGTAATTAACACATTCGTTGAAAAATCTTGTTTAATATGATGAGGCTACTATATACCTACGTTCTTCATAAAATACTACTTAAAAGGAGTAACGTATTACATTAATCATATAGAATATTATTTACATTCAGCAAGAGTATGAATGTTAATTGTTTTTTAATCATATCTGACATAGATGGATCATCATCACCCTTAACACTAGAACGGCGGAAGATTTTTATACCTAGAACGGCGAAACCCGTCAATTGACGATTTTCATTTATATGTCATGTTTTACTTGTTGAACTATTGAATTTATGCTAATAATTACGCTATATTTTAAAACCATTATCAAGCAATGTATTATCAGACAAAAATACAGAACAGTAAGCCTACATGTAATTAAGGCCTTAATTTCGCAAAAAAATCCCAGTTTCTCTTCGAATTGTCAAAACAGCTTCGTCGAGATGACCAAAATGACAAAGACTGCGCAATATGCCCTTCCAATGATCCTGAATCGTCGTGTGACCTGTGGCATCCATGTCAATAGCGAAAATAATCGCACTACGAACCTTTGTCGAAAATGCAACAAGCCTGTGTGTGGAAAATGTCAAGCAATCGTCTGCGTGAGCTGTTACTAAAATTATTGTACTACATGTGTTCTACAGTGCTCAATTATAGTATATGTATCATGAATATAGTTTAAATTTTCTCAGAATATAGTTGGAAGTCTTGGTAAAGTATTACGTAAAATATAGAATATTGAAAAAATAAACGAATGATATGAATAGCCAATTGACTGGTTTCATCAATGAAAATACCTTTCCATATAACCATTTACAATAGTTTGTTTAACAATGAAAGCTTGGGCCTATGTTATCTTTTTGTTTGTCATTTTTATTATCTCACATAACTATAAAAGTCACAAGAGCCAGTTACAATATAAAAAAATTCTAGCAATTTAAATTTGAAAACCCGTCAATTGACGGGTTCCGCCGTTCTAGTGTTAAGATGTAGAAAGAAAAAAAAAGTGATCAATATTTTTTGTGTGGTGAGTCGTCTATCACACACAAGTATCCTTAATCATTATCTAACTCCTTAGTTCATTTGACTAATCCTTAATTACACTCTAAGAAGGAAGAGGAGGAGAAACTCTGATAGGAAAAGTAGTGGATTAATTAGAATATTTAAAAACTATAAGATATTTATTTCGTATAAAAATAACTCATAAGGATAACAGATATAAACGATATGTGTAAAATAGTAATAATATCTATCAATGTGGTATCGTGTGGTGATGGAGAAATTATTCCTGCCTTAAAAATAAAAGATGCCATGACGGAACCAAATTAATCATAAGTGATAATAAAAGAATGTAGATAAAATGGTGATCTAAATTTAATTTTGTATACGATGTAATGAGGCAGTGGTAAAATATGGTAAAAACAGTCATTTTAAGTATGCCATTATGGCATTATTAGACGCATATATAGGTATATATATGTTAAAATGATATATACGATATAAAAGTTTGCTGTAACACCTCATTATAAATAAATATTTTTTAAATAAATCTACAACATTTTGACCACTTATGATTAAAATTACTTCCATATTTATGACAAGAAGCAGACATTTATTCTCCATCCTTTTATGTTATATTACTTTAAAACAAGTTTTTATATTTGAGACCTAATCTATCGTAACGAGTTAGCTCCCATATTTGGTTAGGATCTGATTGACTGCAAGGCTCACGGTTGCCAGGTTACCGCTCACAGTCATGCACTGCCCTGATGAATGACGAAGAGACTTTTTATTTGCGTCGTAGTTCCATGTGCCTGCCATTTGGCAGTGAGCAATGATAACAATGGAGTTTTGAACTCCGAGGCAAGTATAGTCCCTCAGAATGAAACGATTCCGGTCATCATCCAGTATTGATGTCCGCCAAAGTTGTGACAGGACATGAGGTCCACGGGTTGGCCCATGAACTCCGTGCGGTCGTTTTTGTCCAGGCATAGCCCCGAGGCAGGATTCTTAATTTCACCAGAGCCAATTAAGTCGTGATAAGGTAGCTCAGATTTGGCCACGTTGTCTAGGAACCACTTGAATGAATTACAGCCCAGATTGTCTCTCAGCTCCTGGCGCTTATTTACGTCACCATACTCGATGAGTCGTGCGTCTCCTTTTTTGTCAAAATGACCCAATCTAAAATTGAAAAATGACAATTCGTATTCGTTCCCCACATATTCCAACACATTTTAAGAATAATAATGAATTTAAATATTTCTATTTAAAAAATATTGGCAAATGTAACTTAGGTACTTAAAGTGTATAAACTGATTCTAAACTTTAAAAATCATGTTTTTCAGTCCATTAAAAACAATTTACCATCATAAACAAATATATATTTATTAATATAAAGTTGGAGAAAACAATGATATCAGATATAAGCAGTTTCAATTTAAAAATAAATATTTTCGACAATTTTTTACTGCGTTAAGATTTATTTAATTTTGTTGGTAGAATTTTTGGTTGTATTGCTCACTATTTGCTATCTTAGTCTTTATATAGAAAATATTTACAGCTGTGGTTGTACATACAGCTGCATGTAAGGTACAGTTTAAGCAAAAAAAAACGTGGCTTAAATTAGTTGATTTTCTTTTTTTTAATAGTTAGAAAGTACAATTGCTATACAAGAAAAGAAAGAATAAAAATGATGTTTTTACATCATTAAAAGCTAGCTAGCACAGTGATTGGTGTTACCTCTCATAATGCAAGTACTGGAATTCATCCATCCAAACCTTCGCCACCCGTATCCTTTTTATGAACGTCCTCAGGAGTAACACGGTATGGGGACTTTGTGCGGAAGACATGACCCACTCGTGAGCAAGGTGCAATTTCTATGGTTCCCCCGCACATCCAAGCCTTGAAGCTCAGTTCATAATTTCTCCACCCCAAATGGACATATCTAGTTGAATTTAAACAAATGTTAAAATGCGAGAGAAAGCGCTTAATACAAATACGTTACCTTCATCGTAGAAGCCTAGGCTTTTAAACCAATCCTTCCGGATACTAAAGAGCCCACCTGCCATTATGGGATTTGCATGAGGGGCCCAGAGATTTTCCTTTTTGGCACTTCTCCCGCGGAGAGCTCCCTCCATTCAAAGTCCAAATTCCAGTTCATTAGTCCATAAAGATCCTTATGAATGAATGTATAGTAAAAGGTTGTGTCATTAATGGAATCAATCACAGGACTCGTAATAAGCTTGGGGTTCTCCTTTATCCCATGGAGAAGGGGCTCCAGCCACCCCTTGCCAGCCTCGATATGTGAGTCCAGAAACGTCAGAATGGATCCCTTTGACTCCTGAATCCCAACCATTCGACATCGCATGAGACCATGTCTCTTTTTGAGATAATGACGCGGACAAGTCCATCGAAGTGCTTCTGAATATAGTCGTCCAAGTCCTTTCCCAGATGTTCCAGTGAAGAATAATCGTCCAGAATAAGGATCTCCTTCAGGAGTGATCGAGGAGTTGAATTGATGACTGAGTGTATGGATCGGAGAAGCGTGGATCGTGCCTCGTTATAGAAGCAAATGATAATGGTGTGGGCTCCAGGCTTTCTATGTCCTTATCATAGGTGTCCCGACACCACTGGCCCCGCCAATCTGGAAGCTTTCGATCCAAAGGAACCAACTCACTAATAAACTCATCAAAGTAATGTTGATTATACATTTTCTCTCGGGCGTCCCTCGCTTTTTTGTTGAGGAAGCCGAGTTCTACCCCGGTTCCCATGTGTCCCGGAGAATTTTCGAAGACCATTTGCCCAGTGAGCCGCTGGGAAGTTCTCGTATGTTTGGATTCGGATGCTCCTCATGGCTAGAGAGCCATACACGGCTCTGAAGGATCCAGGCATCTTTTTTGACCCAAAGTTGGTCAGACTTTGACTCAGAGTCCTCTCCCATGACTGACCAGGGCCTCTCTACCATTGGACGAACCGTGGGTTCAACGCGGGACTCAGAAGGCTCCTTCCGTGATACCCCGCCTGGATTATAGTGTTGATGAACCGCGATCCCCAGGATGACGAACACAATGAATCCAATGAACTGATTCGCACCCGAGGATTTGGACTGGGTCTCGTCCTCTCATTGTCGGAACGGTTGTTACGCTTCTTACCTCCTGCCATTCCGAAAAGACGAATGAGCTCTCAATAAAACTAAAGGAGACGTGGCTCAGCTTAGAGGTCGGAAAATGATGATGTATGGCTTTTCCACACTCTCCACTTCCTCTCATAAATAATAATATCGGTCCCATCCTGTAATTTAATTAATTAAATCCACTTGTGAGACAATTCCTAATAAAACACGGGAGAATATCATAATATTGTTCATACCTTCTAAGTTCAGCTTGTCAGGTGAACTATCAATATTGAGTATTGGTAGTATTGTACTCTGCCAAATTTGAATGACCCCTCGTTAAGACCAAGGAGAAGAATTAGGACACGTGGAAAAAGTAATCATAGTAATAGTAGCATCAATTCTCATTTGATTGATAATTTACTATAGAAATATATCTTCTCTTTTGACCGAATAATATGGCACTTGAGTGTTGACGTAACTTGAGATCATAGAGATGGATTGGAATTAAAAGGATGAAATCGAACCGAGCTTGCACTTCATTCCTAGCTCAAAAAACGGGTACGGTTACTTTGGGTACGTTACTTGATCCCCTACCTGAGCTAGAAACAAAGAGAAACCACACTTCAACACGGCCATCGTGCTAACATTCCTCTCAAACCTCTCTATTATTGTACTTATTATAGAAGGATCTGGATCCGCGAGTCCCGTTGAACATATTCATGAGCCGAGTCAGTGCTAGGAGCGACCACATTGATGAAGGAGCTCCCAAACGTCTCGTCTCCTCCTCCGATCATTGAGGAGGAGGATGAGACGAGACGGGGCAAATATAATGACTGGAATCATGCCACCCGTCCACTCCCATTCGAGAAATTTGATCCCAAGCAATGATGAATCAATGTAAACAATAACAATAATAAGAACAAGGCAGGAGCACTCTGGATGACGAATACTTTTTTTCTTCTTCTTCTATAATAAGTACAATAATAGAGAGGTTTGTGAGGAATGTTAGCTCGATGGCCGTGTTGAAGTGTGGTTTTCTTTGTTTCTAGCTCAGGTAGGACATCAAAGTAACCGTACCCCAAAAAAACTACTTAACTAATTTTATTATTAATTGGTAATATATTTATAAAAAACGTTTTTTTAATAATTTTGGGACTCAGAATTTTTATTTAAACTGACTATACCATTTAGGAAAAGTCATTCACAACAATAACACATGGGCTGAAAAGTCCCGGGCCTAACAAAGAAAACACATTTTTTTTTGTTCGAAATTAGCTTTACTCATCAACGTAATCTCCATCAAGAGCAAAGCAATCATTCCAGCGCCGCTCTAACATTTCAATACCACTTTTGTAGAACGATCCATCTTTTCCCCCCAAAATAGGCCTCAGTTTGAGCGACAACCCCTTCATTCGTGCGAAATTACTTACCGGCGAGCATTTTTTTCAGGTCAGAGAACAACCAGTAGTCGCTGGGAGTCAAATCTGGCGAATACTGTATATGTGGGAACAACTCGAAGTTCAATTCACGCCATTGTTTTGATTGACTTGTGACAGGGTGCGTTGTCTAGATAAAACAAAAAAAATATTTGCCATATGCGGTCGTTTCTTTGCAATTTCGGCCTTCAAACGCTCCAATAACGCTATTTAATATTCACTGTTGATGGTATTTCCTTTCTCAAAATAGTCGATGAATATTAAACCACGCATATCCCAAAATACCGAGGCCATAACCTTTCCAGCCGATTGTTGTGCTTTCGGGCGCTTTGGACGAGGTTCACCAGTTGCTGTCCACTCAAATGACGATCGTTTTGATTCCGGAGTGAAGTGATGGATCCATGTTTCATCCATTGTCACATATCGACGCAAAAATTCCAGTTTGTTACGTTTAAACATGGCCAACACTTTTCAGAATCATCAAGACCTTCCTGTTTTTAGTCAACAGTAAGCAAATGCGGCACCCACTTTGAACAGAGCTTTCTCATAGTCAAATGCTCATGCAATATAAAGCCAACACGTTTTTTTGATATCTTTAAATGTCAGCTAACTCACACAACTTCACTTTTCGATCATTAAAAACGATGTTTTCTGGTGTTACCGCCTCATTTGGACGTCCACTGCGTTCTGCGTCATTGGTGTCTCTACGACCACATTTGAAGTCAGCAAACCAACGTTTTATTGTTGTTTCTGATAGAGCGGAATCCCCATAACACTTTTCAAGCCATTGCTTCGCTTGAACAGTATTTTTTCTCCTCAAGAAGCAGTGTAAAATTAAAACACGAAATTATTTTTGATCCCTTGTTTTAAAAATAACAACAGTAGCGTCACTCTTAGCACAATAACTCAAAAACTAATGAATAGAATATTATGAAATTTTAACAGCTGTCTTTTGAAGGTTAGTATTAACTGATAAAAAGGTTATTGCAATAAAATACCGTCATATATGTGTTAGGCCCGGACTTTTCAGCCCATGTGCTACATTATCTTGAAATTCCACTTTGTATTTGTATCCTAAAATTCAAAAACGGTCAAAATGACCGCTCGTGTGTTTCTAGTGTTTGAACAGTTGTTATGACTAGAGAGCGGGGAAAAAAATGTGAATCACATTAAAAAAAAATTCCACATTTTTTCCATTTTTTTACCGATAAAAAACATTTTTTTGGAAATTTAATAAAAACACATTTTTGTTCATAATATCCCTCAAAATAAACACTTTTTTGTCTTTTTAGAAAAATTGTTGAACTTATTTTAATCACCTTTTGCATCATTTTATAATTTTTCAATTCATTCCATTCTTTTGTTGATTTTTGGAGGGAAATATGCACGCCCTAAATTTATGACGCCTTTTCAATAAGTATGAGGCGTTTGGTCAATCATGTTTTACCCAAATAATAAGGAAGAGTTATGCATCTAATTGGCGTTTAGATAAAAATCCTTTCATGTTCCATTTGTGGTGAAATGCTCATACGTCCCCACTTCTGACTCAAACACCATGGCTAGGATCGTCAATGATACTCTCAGAATGATTGATCTTCAGTTTGAAGTAAGCTTGTGGCAAAAATTATCGCGACTGACGCAGCTGAGTATATGTGGAAGTGTGGACGAGACCTTAGGGTCTTTTATCCGTAACTGTTAGCAGGAACCTGATATTTGGGCTCCACCTCGAAAAAATTATTTAGAATGTCAGGAAAAGAAGCGGAGTTATCCGCCGGCTCTGCACCACGGTATCGTGAGGGTCACTGCTGGCCGAGATATCTAGAAGTGTAAAATTCTCGTCCGCTGCTGAAATATCTCACAACCCTACAATGACAAAGGCAGGCTCAGATTCGCAACTTGCCTTCAACGATCTTGCACGAGTTCGAAGAGCAGATCGCTTGCGTTTGGTTGACCTTCTCGACAGGTCATATCTTTCATCTGTAAATGAGATTTTAGTGAAGCAGGCTGTCATATCCGCTTGAAAGCTATGAAGTGTCCCTTGAAGAGGATTAAGTTAATCTAATTATTAAAATTAAATATTTATGTATATATATATTGTTCTTTTAATTAATATTTTATTATTGTATAAATATTTGTTTGTATATAAATATATATATTTTTTCAGTAGCCATGAAGGCTAGAGTTATATTAGCTCCGTAATAAAGCATACAACAGCAACAACTAAATGTATCTTCGAGTATTGACTTCCATGTAATTAATGCATATGGTCCCAATATCAAATGTTCTCCCTTTTATCAAGCCATTATTAATTGTCACAAAGAAGATTTTTTACCTTAATTTTATTAGGTGATTTGAATGTTGATTTGGAAAATAGTCCAAAGTATCCAAATTCAGCTATGCTTTTAAAACTCATTCATGAAAACTAGTTGATGCCATGAAAATGCTCAACCCGAATCGTGATATGGGTTTCCTTGGAAGATTGGTCTTCATTCTTCTCGCATTGACCATATTTTTATATCTTCGTGTCTTTTATCTACTGTTAATAAGGCTTTTTATAAATTTGAATCATCGTCAGACCATAAAATTATGGAACTGGAATTCTTAGGCGTCCATACAAAGAAGATTTTAGAATGCCGAAATGGATTTTAGATTCGGAAGATTTTTAAACGGTTTTAAAGCGAAATTTAAAAAAATCTTATAATCCGCATGTTTCTTGTCAAAACTAGCTTGCATTTTTATTAAGGTTGTACGTGATACAACCTTGTCTTTTTTGAAAGGGAAAAGGGAAATGGAAAGGCACCTTCAGGAAAAAATAGAAAAAATACCCAATAGTGGTTCTCTCTTTGTCCAAAATCTAGCTACGGAAACCCAAAATATGTTTGGTATTTCAGAAATCGAAGAGGAGGAAATGGCAAGAAAAGTTATGTTGGAATCTAGTGCTGCAAATTTTTTTAGGCAAAACTCTTCTAACAAAGAAATATATGCACAAAAGTTACAAAAATTATTGTTGAAAAAGATACAATAACAGACTCACAGTCTATTTTAAATATTTTCCATAACCATTTTCAAGAAGTGGTTGGTAGAACTAGAGAAAATTTCCCACGAGCAAAAAAAAATAAGAAAAGCACTGTTTACTCACATGAAGTTATTTCTGACTATTTAACAAAAAAAAAATCAAAATGATAAATCTTCGGGTCCGGACTGTATAAACGGAAAAGTGTTTACTTTGTGTCTTGAAGAGGTCATACCTTACCTACTAAGCTTCGGATCATATATGGAAAGGAAAGGAAGGCTTCCCTCATAATTAACATGTGGACGGATATCCCTTATTCCAAAAAAGGAAATGGAACTAAAATTAATCATTGGAGACCATTAACGATTTTAAATGAGTCTTACATAATTTTAGCTGGAGTTTTATCTAGACAAATAGAACCAATTTGAACAAAAAGGTGGGACCAGAACAAATAGGTTTTTCTTAGGGAAGAAACATTGCGGACATTTCTCGACATATTCAAGCATGGGCTGTGGATGATTTTAATACCGACTTGACATAGAAAGAAAAAAAACTGAAAACATAGAGACATCTCTCTGGCCTCTCTTTTATTATAGTATTAAACCTCACAAACCTCCCTTAAAAAAAATATCCTAACAGATTTTTTACTAATTATTTTATTATTTTTTACATTTATTACAAAAACATTCAATACATTTTGATGTGTTGTTTCTTTTTATCTTCTAGATGAATTATGAGGGGCGGTCTTAATGTCTTCCTCCTTCATTTCGTCGTCAAATCGGCCAGAAAAATGCTAAGAGAATTAATAAGCTTTGAGAGGAAGCCTAGAGAGCCTTCCATGACGAGGGAGGCATTGAACTACTTACCATAAGAACAAGTCAGTCCCGACAAGAGACGATGGAGTTCCTTTCGTCGAGGAATCCTGTCGAATAAGTGACTCCGGACACAGGGGGAATTCCGTATCAAGGTTCCTCCTCTAGAGTTAAATAACTCAAGCTGTATAATGTAACGCAATAATAATAATAACAGCTTTGTTATGAAAAAGGGAGAGGTTTGTGAGGTTTAATACTATAATAAAAGAGAGGCCAGAGAGATGTCTCTATGTTTTCAGTTTTTTTCTCTTTCTATGTCAAGTCGGTATTAAAATCATCCACAGCCCAAGCATGCATTGAATCCGTGAGAGAGAGGAAAACTTTTGGGGCATTGATTGCAGTCGATTTAAAAAAAGCATTTGACACTATTTCTCATACATTCATTTTAAAAGCTATTAAAAAATATTTACCTCGTCGTTTTTTTAACCCTATACGATCACTTCTCTTTAATGGTACGTCTGTTCTTTCCATAAATGGAATACATAGTGAGTCCATCAGATTAGGGAGAAGTTGCAGACAAGGCTGCCCTGTTTCACCTCTTTTATTTGTTACTGGAATGGATGTCATGTCTAGTATTTTACAACGAAAATATAATGGTTTTGGGATAAGACTTGGGACAAAAAAACATAAATTGGATCTATACGCGGACGATTTGACCCTTTTTGTAGAAGCCCACTCAGAAGCTCAGTTGACTAAGCGAATTGATATCCTCTTCTCCTTTTTGAAAAAATTTGCTGTTAGGTCTGGGTTATATGTAAATGAAGAAAAAACTTCAATTGTTCCCTTAGGGCTATGGAAACCATCTAGTTCTGCTAATGTCGGAGGGTGTAAAATGAAAGACAGAGCTAATATATTGGGGATAGAATGGACCTCACACGGACCCGGCCCTTCCAATTGGTTGAATTTAAATCATATGGCAAGGAAATACTGTTTTGAATGGAGGTCTCGCAATATTCTCGAGAGAATCAATATGTATAATAATATGCTTGTTCTCGGGTAATTTATGTGGCTACTGCAGTTCCTTCTGTAGCAGAAAAGGCCATAGCAGAAGAGGATGTCTGGTTAGGGATTTTGTTCCATGGTAGATATATCTCCGCAGTTAAAAGGCCTCGAAAGCAGTTAGGAGGAGGGGTTTCACTCCTGGGAAATATTCTTCCAAAATTATAGTAAATTCTTGTGGATCTCAACCAGAATCCTTTTTTGGAGTGGAGGAACTATATAACCCATTCTTCAATATATATTTTGCTCATGCTTGGATCGTTACTTTCCAACCCGACCATAAAGGAGAAATCCTATGAATGGTCTGCAGTTCAAAGAATTTTGTGGTCAGGGAATCCCATTTACGACAACAATAGTACAATTGATATTATAGTCCGAAACCGCCATAAGAGTCATTTTTTTGTTAATCTCCCTTGTCCGGAAGAACTTGAGTTTCTTGCTCTTTCTGAAAATTGCATTACTGTGCACGACCTAAAGCCAAGGTCCGTCTTCGATAGTGGGAGGTTCTTTTTTCCTCTGAGAAGAACAGCTAAAAGTCACTTACCACTCTTGCCATGGTATTTGAAATTCAAAGATAGGGATATAAACAATGAGGTTGCAAATAACCTCTGTGAAAAGTTTTTGCGACTCCTAAACCTTTCTTCTATTTGGAAGAACCGAATAATGCGTTCGACTTCTAGACATTTTTATGATAAGACTTTTACTGTTCAATTTCAGATCTCCATTGACCTAATCTTTTACAACCACCATTGTAAAGATTGCGGTGAGCTCTACCCCGAAACTCTACACACCTTCTTCGACTGTCCGGTTCTAAGTATTGTAAGGAATTTCTTACAATTAAACATAAAAGCCGCTTCTCCGACCGATCTAAGGGCAACAATGTTGTTCCGAGTCGATACCGACCAAAATATCGAAGCTGACGAAGTCAAATCCATGAATATTACTCTTCGAGGTATAAAAGCGTACATCGCCAGAGCATTAACGGATGGGACTCAATTAGAAACGTCAAGCATCCGAGCAATAATGATAGCTACATCAGCAAGAAATTTGACATTCTCAGTCAAGATTCCGAAGATATGTGGACAGGAATGGGACTTCGCGGGAAATCTTATGAAATTTTTCCCTTCCAGTTCCGTGCGACATTTGAAAACATTGAACTTTATAATACAACAGTATGATAAATTCACCCCAAGAAACTCTTAAACCTCTTTTTACAAAATATGTTTTTATTATGTTAGATAATTGTTTTACTTTTATAGTCCACCCTGATATGAGGGGCTTTTTTTAATAGGGTCTGCTTTTTAACCATTCAATCTCTTTGTTTTTTTAAGTAAGAGAGTAAAGAAATATTTGGAGACTTATTAGAAAGACTGGTTTGTATGTGTGTGTGTATATATACATTTATTTAGTTTTTTAAACATTAGTGTGCAAAACCATTTCCTTGAGTTAATTTTCCCCTAGTGAAATTTTAGTCAAAGAAAAGTTGTTTATCCCACCCTTTGTCGCAAATTATATTATAGTGTATCGTTGTTATTTTTATAATTGAGTTGATAGGTCTTTAAGGGGCATTTAATTTTAACTACAATGTTAATTTATGTTTTTTATAATACAATTTGTCCTTTGAACGTTTATAAATAATTTATATATAACTTTGTATATATTTATGAAATAAATAAAGACCTTGCTTTTGAGGGGAAAAAAAAACTAATGCATAGAAAAAGTCACAGAGCAGATACAAAAATAAATTTATCTTTCCTTCTTATCTACCCCACCGATCGATATTCGGCATAAGGTAGATATATAATCAAATCTACTGAATTGGCGATACCCGAATCCCAGCTCTGCAGATAGGGAACCTGGATCCGCGCAGCTGTTTGGTATGGTCAGAATTTCGAGCAAGTCAAAGCAGTCGTGGATATGTTTGACCTTGAGGATGTCAAATCTATATCCAAAAGTCAGCGGATTCTTAAAATGAAAGCATCTTAGTTGACTTAACATTATTGCAAGTTATTTATCATTTTTGCAAGATTCAATTAGCAGCCTGGAGATCACAGAAATTACACTTGAAGATGGACTCAAAATATTTGAAAATGCTTAGGAAAGGAACTGCAAGATTCCAGGTGACGTCAAAGAGGTTTTTGATATTAAGTTCGATTATGTTGTAAAAATAATCCTACCTGCCAGCATTGTGACAGGTACGAGATGTGCTGCTAGGCAAACCTGGAATTGCTCTTCCAGATGGGATGAGCCCAATGGATGGAGCTATTCTAAATACTGTCCTATACCTCGGTAAATGTGGATATATCATTTTTGAGGTTGAAAAATGTTTTATCCGACCGTGACCAAAACTTCACCGAGAAAAATTGGCAGAGATGTATGTCACTGTTTTATGAAATAATAAATTCACATTAAATCAAATTTGGAGTCTACAAAATTAACATTTTTCAACATTTTTTATATTTTTCAATATTTTTAAACATTTTTTAAACATTTTTTAACATTTTTCTAACATTTTCCGTAACATTAAAAGAACATTTTTTGCAAAAATCATCACATTTTTCCCGCTCTCTAGTTATGACGTGGTTCTATATCTTTCTAACCAAGCACTGCTTATGCTTTCCATTCAATGCTAAGTCTTAGGGGGAAATATATGATTTCTTTAATTTCCAACGCCTAAAAAGGAACATCAAAGTCTTGTAAATAATTATTGTAGGTCACATTGATTGGCAGGATTGATGAAAATAACTCCCCGTAGATAAATTGTTCTTTGCGCTATAATTGCTTGAAATTTATAGAGTAGCACATATCCACTAAAACTAACTTGCTAGAAAACTTGTATAATCAAGAACAAGGAATATCATTAATGAACATGCAAAGCCACCAACCTGATAATAACTAGATGCACAATAGACAAAATAAAAATGGTAAGATCCACGTCTATGTCGGCAACTGATGAAAAAAAAGAGAGAAGGAAATGAGTGTTACTATCCACCGACGAATATGTCGCTGGGCTGGATACTCTACTGAAAAGAAATATTCAAACAACTTGAAGATGTTATGAATGAAGTTAGTGAAGAAATATAATTTCCTCATACAATTATTACCTCCACCGAAGGAGCTATTGTTTTCACTGGCGTGGTTTTGTTTGTTGTTTTGTCATCAGGATAACTCCAAAAAGTGCGGAACGAATTCGGATGAAACTTTGTGGAGTTGTTGGAAATGCCAAAAGTAACAAGTGATTAAATTTTGGCATCTCTGAGTGCTTCTTTAAGATGCAAAATGAGCTAAATACTAATACATATTTCAAGTTAGCCTACTCTGCCAATAGATGTCGCTGTGCTGTGCTCTCAAAGAGGAGAGCACAGAACAGCGACATCTATTGGCAAATGACAAAAAGACCAAGTGATTCATTGGTGGGATCGGCGGAGGTTTGCACTCTCTGAGTTCTCTAGTTTTTTTTAATAATTATAGTTCCCCATACACGTAACAAATGGACAATTAATTTGACTACTGATTTAAATATAAAATTTGACTATATTCTAGGTATTATATATATATAATATTCAGGTTTCCTACAAGAAGATCAGCATACAGGGAAATTGAAGAAATTTGGTAGTCTGTTGCATCTTCATAGGTACCGTTTGGATACCAATAGACAATGGGTATATTCATTGGTGGATGAATCGAAGGACTCGATTTTATAGTCGCGTTCTTTCATCCATAAATGACTCCCCTTCCTCCCAATGGTATTTCGCGCGAGGATATCTTTTGCCATTATTTATTGACATTGGTATGGTTTACTAAAGCCAATGCATCCTCGAGGCTCTTGAACTTGATTTTTTTCGAAATTTATCATTGGAAGAAGTTTCTTTTTATATTTTTTCTTTTGGTCATCTCTTTCGCTATTTCTTCACTCTGTTGTAATTTGTGTAGTCGTGAGGCCCTTGCCAATTGCCTTAAGATGTTCGAATATCGAACAGTGATGTTTTTCGTGGTTGCTTAAGGGGCATTTTTTAAATTACAGTCATAAGTTATGGTTAGCTACCACTTAACGAAAGGAGCACCCATCGCTTTTTAATTTTGCCAAAAAGTATAAAGATTCTCATAAAATGTACTTATCTGTTTTATATTTACTGAAACATTTAGTGTCAAATTAAAGATTCATTAACATATTTGTCGAGCGGCTCTATCTCTCTTATCCTGGCCTGCATACCAGAATACACTCCGCTCATATTAGCCGAGCCATCAAACCCTTACATTTGTCCATATCAAATCCATTACTTTGTATGCTCTCCACAGTTTTTTTCCTGCAGCTCAGCGGCTGTTGTTGTGTCCACAGCTACCTCAAAACCTAGAAAAGCCTCGTTTATGATTATATCTTTAGCGTTGTTGTATTCATCCCTCTGAATAGTAACATATATAGTATATATATATATATAATATCTATATATATATATATATATATAATATATATATATATATATATATATATAAATATATATATATAACCTGGATAAGCTGGTCTAATTTGGACATATCCATTTTATCCAAAAATCTTTATTTTCTCTTGCATATAGCATTTCACCCTGTTAGTATATCATGCAGATGATTTCGTTTGAATAGAAGGACTTAATTATTTAACAAACCTACTGTGCGCTCAAGAAGTTCTTTCAGTACCGGATCATAACGAGCTAAGAGCTGTATTATAATGAGAAAATTACCACTGTTTATGTCGAGTCTCCTGTGTACTCTAAAAGGAAGTTAGAAGCGGCTAGAGTGATGTTATATTGACAGTATGCTCAAGTATCTGTCTCCAGTAATTCGCAGCATTTCTCACATCTCTCTCCAGCAAACAGCCAGCAGGTTCACAATAAGCACAGTTCAGTTTAGGCAATAACACAGCCAGGATGCTGCATTTGATACCTGCCTTGGTAGTGCTGGTGTAGTATTTTTCAGAAAACACTGATGTCCTTGTTTTTTTTTAAATCTCTAGGGAATGGTCCTGTTGGCCTACACGAACAGTGGCTATTATATAGCTTTAGTATTGGCATGAAGAGGTTTATTCATGTCGTAGAGTCTTCGGTCTGTCTTGACTCTACTACTAGCCAGGTTAACATTCACCACTAGCAGTAGTACTGGACATAGAGTAAACACAGCCGAGCCAAGGGCCTCAAATCCAACGACTCCGGCTCTGTGACTATGGTGATGGCGGAGAGGGGGAGAACTACTCCCGGCCACCTGTAGAAGAGAGACACGGCGGTTGTGGAGGAACCGACGCCAATCACTTGTGGCAGCAAGTAGCTAGTGGCAAGCGGGTGGCAGTGAGTTCCCACTGGCCTCCGCAGTGCAGGATACCTCTGGCCGTCCGGAGAAGATGAACGCGGGGGTGGGGTGATTTCACGGCTCATACCCAGTAGTAGTGGAGGTAGAGGAGACTGCTGGCATGCTTCCTGCTATGGACTTGTCTAATTTTACCATTTAGCTTTGATCTCTTCCTGCTTCTTGATTTTTCTCTTCTTTTGGTGACAACGTTCGTGCATGGCTTAAACATGATACTTTTCTTCTCTCTATATATATTTTATTTTCTCTCAGTCATTCATGTTGCACCATCTGAAATGTCGATATTTTCACCGCTGTTCACACATTTTTCTTTGTATGAACAATCTTTAAAACAGCATCCTCTCTTCCATTAATAGAAAAGAAAATATAGAGTCCATCAACGTCATCACAGAACACCAATATGTAATACATACGTACATAATATTGTACTCAAGGTAGTTAAAACCTGATTGTACTAATACTTTTTAAAACAGTAAGAACGAATTACGAAGGAAGATTAACAATTACAGGACTGATATAGTGTTTGAATTGAATGTTGTAATGAAGCAGACCGCGCTGATAGGGTCTGTGAATCTCCACTAACAAATTAAGTAAACCACGATTCTAAGATGATTTATATCAATAGATACTCACTATAACACAATAAATAATAAGAACGAGATGTTACTTCTTTGAAAGAATTATCAAAACTATATTTCGATTGTTTACATAATATTATGTTTCATGTTATTACCAAAGAAATATAAAAGAACTAGAAGCGCAACGCGTCTGCCGAAGGAAAAACATGAACAACAGAAGAGAAGAAAAACTTAGTAACCATAATGAAGAATGAAAACTGAGATTTTTATGTAGTACAATTTAAAAGATTCGCTATATTTTTTTCACTATTAGTCCTATAATAATTTTGTAAATAGAAATATTATATTATATATTAGTGAAATCATGGTACAATTTTAAAGATATATAATTATTGTATACATATATTTGCATAACATAAATAAACATGATAATAACAATGTAATAGGTTTTAATAATATTAATGAATACTTTTACTGTCCTTTGAATAATACTGTTTAATCATGACTTTTTTCTTATGTAGTCGGAGGGTAATTTATTTTCGTCACTCTTCCTTGATGATAAAGTCTTATTCGGGAATAAGTTGCTGCCAAATCTTTTATTAATTTATAAACGTGATTGTTTGTTGGGCTAACATCTAGCATATGTTCATTAAGATCATTAAAAAACCTACCGTTGTTTTTCACAAAACTTGGGCAGCAATAAGCATATCAAGAAATTTTATCTTTCTTTAATAAAGCAGCTTTGTCAATGATTAAAAAGTGACAAAAGACTCTTTCCGCTTCTTGACAAACAGTTATTGCATCTTGTGATGGAAAATTAGGCCTCCCACATCCTTCTTTTTAATTAAAGGATTTGCATTTCTTCTTCACTCCTCTTCGCTTCATATGCCTTTCCCTTTTCCGTTTGGTCTGGGCAATACAAAAACAATCATGTAATCCTAGCAGTATGACTACTCCATGACGTCAGTGTAGAACGAATATATATACATATATAATCATATTTATATAAATTTATTTATTTATACAAACACACACATATATATATATAATATATATATTTATAGATAAATAGAGAGATCGATTTATATATAGAGAGATAAATATAATCGTTCTCCAGTGACGTCATTGAGTAGTCGCACTGCTACATGTTTATTTTTGTATTGCCAGACTTATGTATAATACACCTTGATCTGAATATAGGAGAGTCACACTTATACTGAAAATAGTTCTTAACTCAATTTGTTTACATTTTGTGAATCTTATGAGGTCAGCTGTTTAACTCTCTCGAAGGCAACACAGCCAATACTCCTTCCAGCCTTCATTGTGCTTCTAGTTCTTTTATATTTTCTTTTGTTATTACACCTTTTGAACAGCTGACGGAGGAAGCGTAGAGTTTGTGTATTCCTCAAGTAAGTTGATTAGTGATGGTTCGTAATATCAGACCCTTTTCGATCTATCCTGTGACGCGACAAATGTTTTGGTCTGTTTTTCTTTCTATCAGCTGTCGATAATCTCTATCATTGTAGTATGTAAGCACTCTAAATTTATATTTCTATGGTATATTCCTAACAAGGGCTAGAATTAATACCAAAAAGTACAAGCTATAATGATGATTATATTTAATAACTATAATCAGTGGTTGCCGCGTGCGATGAATTGAGCGATAAACGATAATTATCGCTGAGGTCAAACCTTTTATCGTTTATCGCAACGTTTCTAAAATTATCGCTCATTCACTTACTGTTAGTCCCAAAAAATGAGGAACGATAAACTATAAATTCAGAGACGACTTTTGTAAAAAATCAAAAATGTGCACGGCGGCAATAGTCATAACAGCCCACCTGACGTTTTCAGACCAGTTCAAGCTGAGAGTATATATAGGGTAGAGACTAGAAGGAGCAACACTGGCTTGCAAGTGAACCCTGAAAAACCCCTTATGAGAACTGCCAAGTGTGTGTGCAGCTGGCCAATCACAGCTGCAGTGAGACAGTCTCGCTGGAGTTCTCGAGTTAGGAGGGTGTGTGCGGCTCTCTCCCATGCACCGTCTTTGTGTTCAGTTATTACCAGGCTTGTGAGTGATCAGAAAAAAATAGCGATCTGATCAAAAGTAACGATCAGGAATTATTTGCTATATTGCGATATAACGATCAGGGACTTTTCGGATTAGCGATCCGATCAATTTAATTGCGATCAAAAAAAGAATCTATGACTAGATCTAAGTAAAATTAAACATACATACAGTCAAACCTATTTAATTGATCATCTTTAAATAACGATCCAAAATACTCAACAAAAAAATTACCCCCAGAAAAACTAAGCATTTACTAATACAGGCAATCATTAATACAGACAATTTTCACTCTGGAAAAATAGTTTTTATGATTCTTATATTTCAACTAAATAAAGGTACTTATCATTTATCGCTTTTGTTATCGCAAGTATTTTTTATCGCTATCGTTTTACCGTTTATCGCTTACCGCAGCTTGGGTTTTGAATTTTTTTTACCGTTTATCGTTTATCGCAGGTTGAGAAAAAAAATCGTTTTAACGTTATCGCAAGTTGAAAAAAAAAGTTATCGCAGAAACCACTGACAATAATACTAATTGTGACTTATTTATCTCTCTGGGGGATCCTAGCACGTATAGATCCCAGATGATAGAGTGCAAGAGACATTTACTGATCGATAAATCCTACTGGCCTCGTACCGACTTTTGATTGCAAGGCCAACTAGAGGCATAAATACACTCAGAGAGTGCAAACCTCCGCCCCCCACCCCCATTCCCCTTTCACACGCCCGATTTCTATCTCTAATCATTGTTTCCTCTCTGTTAGCTCATTTTGCATATTAAAAAAGCACTCAGAGACGGGAAGGGGGAAGTTTAAGCTACGTCACTGGGTTAACATAGTCCGAGGATAAGAACAATAATACGTCAATGAATATTTTTTTAGCGTTTGTTCTTTCCTACTCCCTGAATAGAGACCCCATTTATTAGTATTTGCTCATTTTGCATATTAAAAAGCACTTAGAGATGCCAAAATTTAATCACTGTTCCTTTTGGCATTTCCAACAACTCCACAAAGTTTCATTTGAATCCGTTCAGTACTTTTGAGTTATCCTGCTGACAAACCAACAAAACAACCAACGCCAGTGAAAACAATACCTCCTTCGGCGGAGGTAATAATGTTAATCTTTAAGAGAGAGGTATTCTCAAGAATCCTTCTACACAGAGTGACGGTTTTAGAAGTAAATCCTCACAAACGATAAATCAATGTTATTAAATTGCGCAACGCCTATCAATCCTAGGGCTCTTGGAAGATATAAATAAAGAATTAAATGAATATGACTGTTCATATTTTCCATCAAACCTCTCCTATAGCTGCTATCTTGGTAGGCACATCTTTTGGAAGAGTCCTATTGTCTTCGATAAGGAGATTTATTTTGATTATCTCAAGGACCTCTTTCATGAGATTATACATTTTTAAATCCGCTACGTAATATGTTATTTATATACATAAATATCCTCTTCTTCATTTCTGTTTTGCGACTCTATATTTCTCTCAGTCAATCACTTAACATGAGTAATCAAACAGTGGAACACTTTTGTGTTCAACCCGAATATCAGCTTGCTCTCTTCATGTACTTGGAATGCTTTATTAACCCAGGTATTTTTAATGTCGATTTATCAATATTCTAAACCTTTTAACTATCCATGATCGCCTAATTAAAAAAATTATGTCCTGTGCCCCTGTATTTGATTTTTTTAAATTGCCTAATAAAATGCATCTTAAAAAAAACTCGTTGTCCTCAAGGTATATATAATACAATTATTATTATTTATTTCATGTCTTCATGGGTAGTGAAGTGTCATTGATCTAAAAACTATTTTCACGTCATCAAAAATATAGTTTAATCTTATTCTTCTCACAGACGTTTTTTTTAACGGCGTTCCAACAGTAAGCAAAGAGTAAGCGTGGTAGGCAATATAGAAATACTTTGTATTTAAATATACCTTCATTGTCCTATAACGTCCGTTACCATCCAGTAACGTGCGCGGTCCACGGTTAGGTTGGCAGCAAAGCCTTAAATCCCATTGTGAGTACAAAAATATTTAGTAGATAGAGCTCATAATAAAACTACAAAACTATTATTATTTACGCCAATGAATTGTTCGATTACCGCCAAATCAAATTCAGAGACAAAAATTAACTTGTATCTCAATTCACGACTTACAGCTCTGATACACAACAACAAAGTTTAGAATATATTCAAGATCTATTTTTCATTTGCCCCATTGTTTACATATTATAATCCTGAAAAGGTATCTAACACTTTTCAATTGTATTGTAAACTTGTTAGAGCCTGACTGCCATCAACTGACTCCATCATAGGGAATGCCGAAGCAACGAATGGTAGTGCTGAAATTTGGGGTAATTGCTAGTTTTCCATTGATTAGGAAAGACAGCGAAAGAAAGAACGAAAGAGAAAGCGAGATTTCATATATCTAATATATTTTTCTCGTGATGATGCCACTTCATAATAAAGGATATGAAGTCACACTCTCTCTTTCTGTTCTTTCTGCCCCTATCTTTCCCCATCAATGAAGAGTACACAAATACCTCGATATACGTCGCTACCATACGTTGCACTTGATATTTTCTATTATTTTGAGCATTTATTTTATTTGCTGAACAATTGACAACTTGGCAAATCATTTGTTTTCTCCACGGTAAGGTCTTCATTCCCTTTGAATGTATATATAAAAACGATAAACATGATACTGAATATAAAATAGGAAAATTGTGTTAAAAATAGCATAACATAAATACACATATTAATTTCAAATTATTTCCTACTAAAAGACCAAAATTTCTTTAAACAAATAATTCAATAAAAAAGTGATCAATTCCAAAGAGACATTAAAAACAATAATCATGTATAAATCACAATTCTTTAAACTGAAAAAAAATGTCTATAAAAAACAGTCCTAAGCTTCGACGGTAAGTTTGTTGTGAAGTTTAAAATCCTCTTCAACGCTTGGAGATGTCGAGCAGAGTTCGAAGAGAAATAGCGTATTATCCTAAACGCATATTAAGTTAGTAACATCAACACACTTACCATAGGTCAATTTTTGTCCTATATAAGATTTAAAGTTCATAATAGCTGATAGAATAGCTTTTCCTTCTGGAGAGTTACATTTAAAATGTTTAAAAGAACCGAAGAGTATATAATGGCAAATCATTTATAGATCCCAAAGTTGAGAATGACTACTATTATAGGGGATACTTGACACATTTACTGTAAAAAATGAAATATCTCAAGATATTCTGGTAGTTAGGTAATATATCGTTGAAAAATATGCACGTCTCGTTGGTTATAAAGTGGCTTAATATTTAAAAATATTTATTGTAGAATCCTCAGAGCTTTTCACATCAAACATCCTAATAAATTAACTATGAGTTCTTCCAATGTATGATCGATAATTATATAATGAATATCCTCCATCGAAGTCATATCTGTCATTAAAACTTTACTTCCTTTGAATTTATATCGTGTTGTAATTAAGTGCACTTATTAAGTAATGCTCCAGTATGCCAATTTAAGTCTGTGAATGCTTCTATTTGAAGAAATTTTAACCTAAATCTGAACTAATCCATGGAACTTCATTCATGAGGTTAATAAAAATATTTTTAAGAATGTATGTGCAAGTATTGATATCGTTCATCAGTACTATCATCACGGGACATAGCATAAAGCTGGTTGAACTCTGTTGAAAAAGTTTTTTCACTCTTTCCTTGGGGCTGCATGAAGGAAAAAATATATGAAGATAAATCTCGATGGCATTGCAGAGCTCAAGAAAGCCAATCAGGAAGAAAATACAATCAACTCAGTATGTTAGGATCTGTCTTTAATACCTTGAGATTAATAAAGGTTAACTATCCCGACTCGTCACCCAAAAGGAATGACGAAAATCTCGGAGTAGTAGAGAGGGAGAAGTATATATTTCTAGGCTGAGATTCAGGAGAAGACTTATTACTAAAGTCTAATTTCATAGTTACACAAAAAGTAAATTCATATTTATCAGCGACTCATTGTTTTTGTCATTCCTTAAATAAAACGTCAATATTTTATCTGTCCCCAAAAAGTTCTAAATAATAATTTAGCAATTAAATATAACTATTTTGATTATTTACTATATACAAACATTTGTTCCTCTGTGCTTGGTCGTATTTTTACATTAATAATGCTTTATTCTTTCACTTAAGTCATTAAATATGAATTCAAATCGATTTCGATACTACTTAGGAACAAAATTACTTTTATCACACATCCATGTTTTTGGCATAAATATGTAGATGTATACCATAAAACAATTGTGATGGTGCATAACTCTAATAATATACGAGTATCTTCGCCCTGTTTGTTCTTTTTTTTCTATGTAACAGAGAGTCCCCACCTGGCCAAATAAAAATGAATCAGAAATGAAACGGATCCTTGTTTGTAACTGACCCTTAACGAGAAAAGTAAACAACGATATAATATATATATATGACCTCCCAAAAAAACCCACTTTTTAGTTCTTTTACATATACCCAGCGATTCTGGTTCATTTTTTGATGTTGAAAACGAATATCTAATTAAAAATTTCTAGCATTGTTAGAAATCGGACGTCACTGGGTTCAAAGGTTTCGTTATGAAGCCAAACTTTTTTGTTATTACTTATTTTGAAAAAAAATAGTTTTATCAAATTTAGCTATGATTAATTTATGACTTCTGATTTTTTTGCAAATTTTCGTCAAATAATATTTAGTGCCAATAAATGAACATAAGTGCTGACGCACCAACCATTTTTAAATAACAGCTCCTACAAGGGTTCTTTATTGTTTCAAGAAGGAAAAAGAAAAAGAGGGTACTCATGTTGATGTTTTTAAGTTATCTCGTATAATAAATTTAGTTTTTGTTTTTCTAATTTATTACTTTTTTACTTATCTGATATATTTATATTTATTAAAATTAATTTTATCACTTTTAGTAGCTCTAAAGCTAGTGTCATATTGACACCAAATATATCTCATCACACATTTCTTTTAGCGTACATTGGTATCTTTTGGTATCAGGCCTATGGAGTTCCTCGTAATATTTCTACCGTCATTAACGACTTCAATGCCCTGGGAGCCCTCATCATTATTATATCCAACATAATTATTCTGCCTTTCAACGACATCTTGATTTACTTTAACATCCGCAACTTCCGAGTGTGTTTCCTGAGCGCATTCCTTCGCGTCTTGGCCATTACTTTCTCTTTGGAACTTACTTTATGATCTTCTTCCTCAAGTATCTCCACGTATTCCAATACAGCCTCGCTACAAGCCTCAACATGGATTTTATCAAAGTCTTTAGCATTTCCTCGAACCTCTTTCTATCCATGATGACGGCCCTTCAAACTCTCTCTACTCGCCTCGCATCAAGTACATGAAGGACTGCTACGGCAGACTGGAGTGGCCAAGCTTGGATAAGCCAAATCCAAAATGCCGCTCTTTGCCCTCGCACTTCTCTTGATTCAAGTCTTTTACTTTACACGCATTCTACACAAGTCTTGTATGCACCTAAGAGACAAAAGGAAACAAATATCGGTAATGAGTTTTGACTTATTTTTGCAAACACGTTTAGGTTTAAGCCGCCAAATCTTCCATTGCATGGTTTTATTTTTTACTTTAAAAAAGAACAGTGGCGAAAAGTGGCAAAAATATTGATAGATCTCTTTAGAAGGGCCAATTAACAAAGTCAGAGATTAATAAACATGAATCCATGGTAAGTTATAAATGATATTGGTCAAGTTTTTGGAGTCCTCAAAGTATCTTTAGTATCTGAAAGTACTTAATTGTTTTAAATGTATGAATTCCAACAAAAAAAAACAATAGAAGTAAAAAGTTGAATTAAAGGAGTTTATGACATTGGAATTATTTCATGATACTTTTTTTTTACTTTTTTACTTTTCCATTTTCTTTCCGTTGTCTCTTCATCTAAGTCCGTTTGTTATAAAGACTAGGACTCTGATAGCAGCTCCTCCGTTTGCATTCTACATTGAGGTCGACAGATAGTTGATTTTAAGGGCTGATAATTTACCAGTAGTTTTTTATAGAAAAAAGCTGATAGCCAATTATTGGTCGTTAGTATTTTTATTAGTATATTTCTCATAAAATTAATAACTTTATATGATTAATAAAATTTCTTCCAGCCCTTTTTAAGACAAAATATGAACGTTCAACGTTATTGTGCTTAAAAGAACAGAGCTTCTTTTTATACGCCCAACATTGTAACTTTATTCAATCATATTAATGTAACATAACATATGCCGCCGTCAAAACAACTTAAAAATAAATACTAAAAAATAGTTAGTCCATTGAGCATTTTTATGCAATAAAACTGTACAATTAATTAGTTGAAAGAGGCATTTTGTTCACCATATTATCCTAGGAAAATTATGAGGCATGGATATTTTTCAGTTAACAGCACCTTCTTTGACTATTATGACCTCTTAAGAAGAAAGGGATCTTATATTATTCTACTGATGTAAGGCATGTATCTTTTGTTAACACATTTTTGAAATTCCGGAAATTGAATTGATATAATATTTATGTAAATCTTCGAAAAAATCAAACTTACAAGGCCATTATTGGTGTCAAAATTTACCTTTGCGGATAGTTTAGAATTATACTTTACAGAGGGATTAGTTGCATAGCGATATATCGGTCTACCTCGAAATCTACATTTTGAGAGACTTAAACAATAGCTGTTAAAAAAAAATATATATAAAATCTAAATTATATTTATTTTATAGTTACAAAATGTTATCTCTTGCTTTAATAATTGTTGGACTAAAGTGGTAATGTGCCTTTCAGTTCTCGAATTCATTTTTATTTTGGCATTGTAGCCTAATTATGTTTCGGAAAGAAATAATCCGAGCGCCCCTTCAAACCCGTTTGCAGTTCATTATTCTGTCACTGTCTATAAGAGCATCAAAGGACTCCACGTAGGATATATTCCTCTTTCTTTCTCTTTAGATTATTAAGAAAGACTCATTCATCTCCCGTCACATTCTGAAGGACATCGGTTACTCTATCACCTTTGGGATTCTCACCATCTGCTGTCCTATCTCCGGATGGGTTTTTCTGCCCACCAAGTGTGTTGGCCTTACTTCAGTCACAACGTGGATTTATAGCCTTGCTGCCACAGTATTAATATTCCCAATGTACTATAAAAATGAGATCCTGCAAAACAAAATCCTAAAAAAAGAGTGCTCAACTAATGATTGGATAAAAGGTCGTAGTGTTCAATGAATTGAAAGGACTAATGCAGATTATAAATGCTTTCATTAAAAATATTAACTTTATTACAAAAAAAAATAAACGTTCCCACTTGGCAGCCAAAACTTTTTCCATGTTTTCAAACTCTCTAAATACAACTATTATCTGACTTCATAGCTGATATTTAAGTTAAAAACAAATAAATTTTAGAGGTTTGACCAACATCGTAAATATTATATTTTAAGAAGCAATAGATTAAAAGTTTACAAACAACATTAAATGTCTAAAAAAATTTAATATTGACATAAAAATTGCTCCTAGAAAATAGGATTGGTATATTTTCTTATTGGAAATCCTTTTTATATTGGGCCAACTGTAGGTATATATATATATATATGAATATATATATATATATATATAATATATATATATATATATATATATATATATATATATATATATATACACATTACAAAAATATCTGTGATAACATTTTGGCTCTAATTTTTTCAGAAAATATATTGGGAATTATTTTTACTTCGGAAAAATTAAATAAAACTAGATTTAATGGTGAAAAAGCCAACATTTTCTAAACTTGCAACTATGACTAATATTATTCAAAATTAACCATATTTTTGTTAATTACTTTGAAAATTCAATATCCCTTTAGAATTATATGTATGGAGCCTATATTTAGAATTTTATTTTCGATCTTTCGAAGACAGGCAGTGTGCTTTAAAATTTTACCGCAAGTAAAGTAATTTCACTGCAACTCTTGCCTATTTGCCCCGTTTTGTGTCAAATTTAATATTCCATATATGTAAATTCAGTCTTCTCAATAGATTTATATGACACGATTTGTTTTTTGTCAAAGTTAAATAATATATATCTTGTAAATCTTAATTCCGTCGTATCTTTCGTTCGGTTGAGGCTGTGTTATTACTCTCCAATGACAGGGGCTTAAACTTTTCTATTCCACCAGCGTAATGAAGAAACTGTTAATCTAAAGTAATGATAAAATAGTTGTATTGTAAAATAGTTAATCGTAAATATTGTAGAAATTAAAAAAAGCTACGTTTTGAATTCATGTATCCCAGTTTCAGGCTTAAACCCAGTTCTTTTAATATGTAGTACATAGAGATATAAAAATATAGAGAGCTGAATCCCTTCAATAACAGAGAAATATCGTTCAGCTGTATTCTGTGTGTATAATATAAACAAAGTAATTTGTACACCGTCATCGTAAGCTGATCATAGATATATATCTATCTCTATGATCAGCTTACGATGACGTAGTACAAATTACTTTGTTTATAGGGACACACAGATACATCCGAAAGGAAATAAGCTCTCTATATCGTTTTATCTCTATGATATAGTATATGAATATTGTTTTTAATAAGACTATAATAAATAAATCATATACATAAATAAATTCAGGGTAACATGACCTCCAAGGGTCAAGTCCTTTCAGCTTCACCTTCCAGGACAACAGGTAATGGAAGTCCCCATCGCAAATACTTATATCGATAAACAGAGAAATCAAAGGTAAAAAGGGGTTGCTAGAAATTTATAATCTCTTGAAAAAGTGTTTGTTGTGTTACACTTGGAATCCACCCCTTCCTTTGAATCGTAGTTATTTTCATGGCTCCGAATGGAATATAAGTTCATTCTCAGAGAGAAGTTCACTGTGATCAGACATGTCCCCTTCCCTAGCCATTATACTTCTTTTCCTTGGAGTTTCCTTTGGGGCTCCAATTGATTCTCCGGTCAACGAGGATGCGAGTCTTCTCTTGGAAGATGATAAGGCAGATGAGACTCGTATTTATAATCAGGAGGAAAGCAACGGATCCTCCTCCAACTATAACTTTGGATTCTCCATTATCGTAAGTGTTTAAAAGAGTAGCTTTTGCAAACTCATTAGTAAACATCAGAACACTAGTTTAATGTTGAACTATGGTATGGTTTAGATGTAATGACACATTTTAAGCTTGGGAAAATGTCTGCCTTGTCGACATGAAGGAAAAATCATCTTAAGAACCAAATAATACGTTATTATATCTAAATTATAGGGAATATAGATATATAAACATTTATGTTTTTTCTGTGTATATATCTTACGTTTCATTTTCATATCTATAAAAAATTTTTTTCGCATATTTTGGTAATAGCAAACCTTATATTTTCGTTTAGACTTTGACATATATTGTCAAATTAATTGTTTAAATAAATTGTTACCTAATAATGATGTTGATATTTCTATAAATAATTGAAGAATTGGCAAATACGATCATGCTTAATATTTTAATAACAAAAGTACTTTTAGCTTTCCCAATTGGGGATTCGGAAATTTCATCTTATCTGGGTTCCAGATAGTCAGAATACTAAAACAAAATATCATTTTTATTACTTTCATAAATCAAGGATGGAATCAGCGACTCAACAATCGAGAGAACAGAGACGAGAGAAAACAACCGCGTCACAGGTGCTTACTCCTACACGGATGGCTTCATAAAGCAAACAGTTGTTTATGTTGCGGATGAATTTGGATTTCGTGTCATCGACATGAACACCGAGGAAATGGACAGGGTCCCGTACGAAACGAAAGCGGCACGGCTATTGTTCAGTCTACGTGGATGGAGTGGAAACTAATTACGCCATTCAGTCTGAGCCTGAGGACCCCTGAACCACCCAGATGGAAGAGTTATCTTCAAAAGCTAATCTCACCACCATAAATATCCTTCATTTTACGAAACTCACTATATTATTGGGCATTATTTTATTAAAACTATCTATAACTTTGTATACTTTTTCGATATGTGGAATGAGACATATTGGATCAATAAATGTTGACTTATTTGTTAGTCCTTTGATTTTGAATACTTTATATTTACCTCCGCCGAAGGAGTTATTGTTTTCACTGGCGTTGGTGTTGGTTAGTTGTTTGTCAGCAGGATAACTCAAAAAGTACGGAACGAATTCGGATGAAACTTTGTGGAGTTGTTGGAAATGCCAAAAGGAACGAGTGATTAAATTTTGGCATCTCTGAGTGCTTCTTTAAGATGCAAAATGAGCTAAATACTAATAAATATTTCAAGTTAGCCTACTCTGCAATAGATGTCGCTGTGCTGTGAAATCGGGTGCCGGGAGCGTCTTCTCTCGGAATTTCCCCCGTCCCTCTACGCCGCCCCAGTTCTGAAAAATCCGCCTCGGAAGGTTCATAAGGACCCCGTGACGGCGGAGGTTTGTACTCTCTGAGTGTATATATGCCTCTAGTATATATAAAAACCAATAAAATGTTTATTTTACACTGATAATATTATTCACAATAATAGTACTGTTTAACAATTAAAAACGTTTTAGGGTAATGCCACCAACCTATATAATTACTGGACGAACAATAGATTGGCTTATTGGAGGGAAGATCAATGTCCGAGTCAGCAGCTGATGAAGAAAAAGAAAAAGAAAGGAAGTCTTATTATTTTCCAAGGATTAAAAAAAGTATAAAGTCCAAGCCCTAATGAGGGAGATTGAGAAAAAGGCCTTGAAACGTATTGGCTTAAAGAAAAGAAGAGAGAATTAAAAAAGCAGTTATGCTACAAAGTATCACTTCACTCGCGGCTGTTGAAGAGTTGACATCATCAATTCATAGAGAAATCATTTAAATTCAAAATACTAATTGCCTCTTCTTCATGGGCCTACATCCATGACGTCATTGGTGAATCCTTTGAGTGGACTCCTCCTGTTCCTCATATTAATACAAATTGAATAAAGAAACTCCTCATATTCGTGAAAAAATTATAATTTTTTTTTAAATTACATACAGTTCATAAGATATAGATGAATAAATTATATATCAAAATCGATGATGATGGATAGTAATGGATTGTTTATTCGTATATATCGATAAATGGTTCATCACTCTAACTATCAGATATAGAAAAAAATTGTTATAAAATGAAAAAAATCATATGTTTTAATGAGTTTGCGAGAGGGAATATTATTTTTTATAATAATAATCTTTATTATTTTTTGTAAAAATAATATTTTTCCTGAGGGCACTTTATTTTCTATTTTGTTAATTAACACGTCACACTTTTGATCCCATAAACGTATGAACACATATAGAGTTAGGCATACAAATGACACACAGTCAACCAAATAACATATTTAAAATTAATTAATATCACCCTTTATAACATATTCGATTTAATCTAGCCTCTACTAGTGATTTAACCGTGCACTGAAAATGGGGCCAAAAGTGAACGTTGCAATTTTAAGAAATCAAATAAAGAAATTTATACCGATCACAAGGACCAAAAAATACTCCGAACAGCCCCAAAGTCATCATCATTTTCATACAATTGTGTTTAGATCTAACTTGGCAATCCCGATTAATGTTAGTTATTATTTGTCTATAGAATATTTACAAAAGAGATACATTATGTTATCCCACACCCTTGAACAGCTGAATGCGGTGGCGGCAGCTGTGATGTGCATTAAACTTCGTTATAATATTATCTCTCTATTCTGTTGAGCATTTAATGGTAAGTTTTTATCAAATACCAACTATACAAGTGTACTTTCTCTCAAACAGCATATTGCTTTAGTATATACTTTTGAGAAGTTAAGAAACAATTATCACAGGTTGCATTGACAGCCCCAACATCAGGGTGAGTCAGAATGCCAGCAACACAGTAGGTATTAATAAAAGTATAGCATACATACTTGCACCCTCTGGCTAATCTGATTTGATCCTTGGTACCACTGCCGTTTGGGACTGGAGGAATGCTCGTGCAAAAATTTAATGTGTCTCTACAACTTTAATTCCAATCAAATCCAGGATATATTTAAGTTTTATATCATTTAAACTAAAGGTAATCGTCGGAGTGCAGAGGAGTTAATGAATTTAAAAGTTTTCTATCGCGTTCACGGAATCGTCTGCTTTCTCTCAGATCCCATAGACACTAAAGTACACACGTTTATCTCATTCTTTGAGTTGTCCCATAATTTCTTCAGCGTCAACAATATTATCATCTTGATTTTGGTTGATGTAGAGTGAAGGGATACTTAATTCCATAATGTCAACTGCTTTTTTTTTTATCTCTCTTCCACTTTTTCATAATTTAGATAATACAATATCACATATCTGCTTAATTTATGTATTTGTGAACCTACACAAAGTTACACTCCAGTAGGAAGGTCCATTCCCACAGCCTATAGCTATTGATTTGACTTGTCTAATAATTTTTCTTCATAAACAAAAGGTTTTATTTTTGGAATTAGAAAAAACTAACAAAGGCCTCTGCACTATTATTATTAATCTGCGATTACTAATTAGGAAGAATAGTGAGATTGCAAAGTTAGTAGAAAATCTGGTTTGATATTTTTGTATATTAAATATATTTCCCCTAATTAAATTCATGTTCAAGGTAGTTCTAATTATAATGTGTAAAAAATAACAAAATAAGCGAAGGTTGAGATACTTTTTGTCCATCTAGGGGGAGAAGCACAAACCCTATAACCTCCCAAGTTTTCCCATTGCGCCGGGCCTGGCCTGGCATCACTGGCTCTACACTCTTATTACACTTTAACAGATGCACATTTATTTATTTATTTGCCTATTTGGTTCGATAGAATTGCATCCAACTGGATATAAATTAGCATTTTAGTTGTATATCGAACTGAGGATCTTAACAATGAGGTAGACACCAAAATCGACCATCCCCTCTCGGGATTCAAATCTGCGCCCCCATCATGAGAGTTGAGCATGCCTTAACGCACTGAGCTATCGCACTCTCTTATTATTTGTTTCGCACAATAAATATCCAGGAATTTTTATAATACAATAGAACTTTACAAATAATATTTTCATACTTTATCAGCTTTCAGCAAATACAATATAGTCCATTGCCTTACTAATATATGTACAAACAAAGTAACGATTGAAAAATAAATGCAGGGATAAAATCCTCTCAGGCAAATATCAAGATTGAGTTCTGGTGATGGGGGCTTATCTAGAAATGAATAATAATAAAAAATCATCCGTATGTAGATACCGTGTTTAATTTAGCTAAATGGACAATTACTTTATTGATATGAACATACATTAATCACAATAACTTAGCTGTATATTGGGCATGGGGCATTGTTTTTAAATACTTATTGTGTGTAATTAAAGTATTGTTTTCTCTTCATAGGGAGTTGAAGGAACTCCTGGGGGGCTAACAAAAACAAATATACATCCATGAACAATTTCTTTGTTTGTGAAAATGATTAGGATAATATTGAGTACAATTTTAAGTGCATATTTACATAAATACGTTAAAGGGCTAAAAGATTTGGGTGTGCTTTCAAGGAAGCCCCCAAAATGCATGTGCATATGGATAGCAATTGAGGAAAACCCATCACTGATTTACTTATTAAGAGAAAAATCCACATAAAAATAGGTAAATGCTAACTGCAGTTTCTTGGCTTTCTTAATATCAATTGTGAGTTTAGTACTTTATTCAGATCTACAATAAGATCCTTTATTTTACACACCGGAGTAATATGTTGTTTCAACTGTGTTGTTTATTACGCCCACGTGATTTGTATACGTTTTATTTTTTGCTTCTGTTGAGTTTTGATCTTATTATGGAGAGTGATTTAAAGCGAATGTGTTTAATTGCGTTCTTTTCCGCAATTTAAAATATCCATTTTATTAAATACCGGGTGCGGGACGGAAATTGCAACACTTACCTAGTATATTGTTTACACCCCTCTGTGTCTGTTAAAAGGATTCGATCAGAAAAATTTGAAAAATATAAAGCGTTAATGTAACTCTTATTTTAATATTTTATTATCTATATCCGCCTTTAAAAGCAACAACAGCCTCCAGACGGGACCTGAAGGCCTGACAGACAGACTGTATGTAATGAGCGTCCATTCCATCCCAGTGTTCATCAACGGAGGCCTTCATGGCTTCAATATTGGGGTGACGGATTTGCAGGCCCTGGCCTGCACATGTGGCCAAAAAGAAAAGTCCAAAGGGTTTACATCAGGGCTGCATGGAGGCTACTTTCCTTACCCCAATATGGGATACTCTCTGACAAAAAATTCTGGGTGGATTTAGCTGTAAAGGCTAGTGTTCCATCCTGCTGGAGCACCCCGTCTTGGTTTGGAAATGTTGCCTGAGCCCAGGGCAAAAGTTTGGTGTGCAGCTCTTCAATGTACGTGGCTGCATTCAAGCGAAACCCTCGGGGAAACCAATCAATGGCATTGAAGCCACAAAGACCAGAGACATGGCTGAGGCTGCATGTTTGAAAGTGGTAATTGTTTTAAGGTCTTCATCAACATCTTCAAAGGTCACAAACCGGTTATTTATTTAATTTTGACTGGATCCATAGTCCAGTTCTTTCATCACTGAAGATGATGATCCTTCCAGCTGGTGCATATTTCAGGTCATTGATCAGACCCTTGCAACGTTGAAGATGAGTCACTTTGATTTGAGGTGTCAATAATAGCCTCTCCAACATCACTAGGGACTTGCCACCACACTCCTTGACAGCCTTCTGACCGTACTCTCATCAACATCAATTAAATATTATTGTGATTTGTTACGAAGAAAAAAAAACAGGTTTGCCTTTTATTTGTAAGTTCCTTAAATAATTTGATAACAATATTGGAATGCAATTTTCCAAATCACGTTAACTCTCTAAAAAATCAAATATTTTTGACACTTGTATATAATTATATGTAAATAAAAAGGCAAACCTGTTTTTTTTCTTCGTAACAAATCACAATAATATTTAATGCAACCTCAATGAATCACCTAAAAGTAGTTACTTAATATGATCAATACTTGTTCCTACTAAATTGATCTTTTCTTTACTTGCATGCCCGATATCGAAATTATAAAAACTGTTTGGAAATGCATTGACATATACCAAAAATATATTACATATTGATTATAGTTAATAGACTTGAAACAAAAAATGTATCGCCGCTTAAATAGAACACTAAAATATGGTCAACTTTTTGAAATATGAAGCCAATTTTTTCGATTCATACGAAAGATATATAAATTATAAAAACGAATTTGAAATGCAAAGATATAGTAGAAAAATAAATACTTATGTCATTTGTGGTTATTCTTACTTTGCACGTAGATAACTGGGCGTGAACCATTAAAAATGATGAAAATCAGATTTTCAAAAAAGGCCATAAAGTCCAAACCTTTTTTCGGACGATATTTTGAGTGGCATTTTTGGAATCTACATAAAAAATGGGACTCAAATTAGGAATTTCAGCCAGGGGCAAAAAAAGACCTTAATTTTGTTACATAGGTATCATTAGAAACATTTTATGTAAGACTATAATAGTCTTCATAAGTTACTGTTTTGTAAATTATTAATATTTTCTTTCGAAATAAGAAGTAAAGTATGGAATTATTGAATCCTGAATAAATATATTGTACAGCCATCATGCATTTTCAAGTTTTACCCTTTTCCGTGGAAATACATAGAACTTTTTTTCTTATTTAGAAAAAATAACGCAACAAATGTTTCAAGGCATGCAAATGCAGTAGACATTATCTTGAGGCATCTCCTTGAAATGAACCACATTGTGCTTTTCGTATGTTGAAATTTGTTTTTCTAACTTAAAGCTCAAGAGTTGTTTTTCTCTCATAGAAAAATAATTATAAAAAATACATTAGGATGTTTCGACTTTTAAACTTTAAAAACAGATTAAATCTACATGAAGAGAATGTTAGCATGAAAACTTAAGATATGTATGAAGACATGCCGGAGAGGGGAGAAAGGCAGATTCGAATCCCGAGAGAGAATGGTCATTTTTGGTCCACCTCATTGATAAGATCCTAGGTTCGATAGACTAATTACCTCCGCCGAAGGAGGTATTGTTTTCACTGGCGTTGGTGTTGTGTTGGTTTGTCAGCAGGATAACTCAAAAGTACGGAACGGATTCGGATGAAACTTTGTGGAGTGGTTGGAAATGCCAAAAGGAACAAGTGATTAAATTTGGCATCTCTGAGTGCTTCTTAAGATGCAAAATGAGCTAAATACTAATAAATATTTCAAGTTTGCCTACTCTGCCAATAGATGTCGCTGTGCTGTGAAATCGGGTGCCAGGAGCGTCTTCCTCTCGGAATTTCCGTCGGGGGGAACCTCCCCGTCCTCTACGCCGCCCCAGTCGTGAAAAATCCGCTCGGAAGGCTCATAAGGACCCCGTGACGGCGGAGGTTTGCACTCTCTGAGTGTATATTTTTTAATTGCTATAATGCTTATTTATATCCTGTCGGATGCAATTCTATCGAACCATATAGGCAAAAAAAGGCAGAAACACGAAATAACAATGATATCTTCTTTTTCTCATTTTCCCTAGGAGTATAAAACCAATAATGTCATTGTAGTTACATTTATTTATTTTTAACCGAATTAATTGTATTGTAGTGAAAAGTGAATAAACTTTATTTGCAGTTATAGAATACAGGAAATTTATTTTTAAAATAAATGTGTAGAAATGAAGATGAATACTTAAAATAAAACATTAATGCATTAAAAGAATATCTAATAAATACCGAATAAACTAATTTAAATAAAAGACTAAAAATGTTATAAACATAACCAACTTAAGAACGTCCAAACAGATGAATATACAAGGTCCGTCTATGTTTCTTTGCTCATTTTCAAATGAAAATAAAACTTTGTACGCCTGAAAGATTAGTTACAAAAATGTTTGGAGATGTTTTTCTACTACTCAATGAATATCAAAACAATTTAATACAACGCGAGATACAGACCTCCAAAGTAGCGGTTTACAGTTTTACAAGTGTTGTCGAGCATTACTAAGGGCAGTTTGCATTATTAACTTAATTAGATCACTATGAAAAGGTCATGTTAAAAAAACTTTCTTTTTTTGGTTCTTGACAATGGACTAGATGGATTTAAAACATAATATGATGTTGTTTATTAATAAGCATGAGCAGGGGTCACTGTGGTTCACATAATAAACATCAAACATGTCTCTTGTCGTAATGGTGTAATAAATTGCTTATGTTTTTTAGCATAACCAAGAAATATTGTGTTGTGTCTTCAGGAAAACTACAAAGCATTTAATGGTAATGGATGTAGATTCAACATATTTCGAAATCGAATAGTGAGAATAAGATAAAAGAGGGGAAAGTATATATAGTTAGCGAAACTTATGTATAATTAGGGTTTGATAGATCTAATGTGAAGGCAAAGACTATTAGACATCAGTTCAGTTCCACTAATTTTTTTACAAGGAATAAGGAGAAATCTTTGTTAAATAACATAAATTAGTTGTAAATGAATCTAATAGTTTTTGGAATACTTAATTTTCAGACTTAGGCTCCGATGCATAAGATATGTGCTCAATTATAATTTCAAACACTCTATACCTTCAAGGTTAATCGAAAAAACAGAACATAGCCTTGCATACATCTGTTTAAACAATGGCAATCTCTCTGGATATTAAATTGATTTAAAAAAATCAAAACCAATAACTTAATACATAAATTATGATAATTAGTTAATAGTCCTTTTAACTCTAGGCAATTAACACTAGAAACGGCGAAGTCAATTGACTGTTTTTGTTCGACTTTATAGAGCTAATAACTTAAATGTCAGTGATCCGATATGCTTCAAATTTTTAAATGACTTTATTATTTCACAAAATAGAGAATTTTTATCATATAACTAATAAAATATTTTAACTCAGTGAAGAGTTATGGCAATTTATACCTAGAATGACATTTAAGCTATTAGCTTCTAAAGTCGAAAAAACAGTCAAATTGACTTCACCGTATTTCTATTGTTGGAGTCCCTAAGATTGTTATTGAAAATAGTTGTAGGTTTTTGCTCTTCGTGGGCAGGTGAGACCATTGTTTAAAAAACAAATCAATGGTATCCCTTTCAACCGTTTAATGAGTCAGCAAATATTGACGCGCGCGAGGAAGAGTGTCAATCTCCTTAATGGATTCTTATATGTTGACTCACTTGTCTCCTGATGTAATCCGAGAGGACAAGCTAAAAAAAATCCGGTGGCGTGACCTCAGAGTAGTATTCCTTGACATATTATTATTATCATAATATGTGTTCTTATTATGTTTTTATATTATGTTCCTTTATCTTCATGTCTTTCCGTGTGAAAATGAAATATGAGCATCACCCTCTCCACGGATCCCTCCTACTCATATAACTCTAAACCAAAAGTCAACCTTTTCTTCAATTTTGCCGGAGTTGGGTCCGTAGGGTGCCTAACCCGAAGGTCAGAAAGGGATGGAAACCTTGATGTTAGTTTTTTATAAATAAAAGGATAACATCTCAAGTCAAAAAATAAAGTACTCTATATTTTCTTTGTTCCTTTGCTTGGTTTTTGATATTTCAATTTAATGATCTAATAAATGTAACTAATCAAGATTTTCTAGCAAATATAGTTTTCCAAAAACCATTTTTAGCCTTATATTTTGTCTTTATTTAAAGACAATCTTATAGTCCTGTTCTTTTTTGAATGTTTCTGAATTACTTTTGTAACTGTCCTCAACCTTCCTACATGGCCCTGTGTAATATGAACCAACTTATCATTGAGTAAACCCCGAAATTGGATTTGATTGGTCGGTTTCCTTGTCATATTCTGATCTTAAAGTAATGCCACAAGTTGTCAAAATGGATCAAGCCATGACTATGACTTGAGGTTTCTAGAACGTTGATATCTTTGAATCATGCTTCATTATTTTTGGCATACATATTGTCTTGTTGGAATGTTCATTTTTGATGAAGGTGAAGTTTCCACAGAAGAAAACTTCTCTTTTTCAATAAAGATTAAGACGTAATCACCTTTTTATGGTTCCTTGTGGTTCATTTGCCCCAGGAGAATAAGCTTCCATTTTTAATTGAATATAGCTAATTGTTTTCAAAAAGTTAAGTACAGCGTCTCTTTTTTCCGTTTTTTATAACATTTTTTAAATTTTGGCGGGAAATAGCTTTTAATTCAAAATGGTCTCAATGACCGAAATACAATCAGATACTCTTTTTTAAAGATTTTGCTGCAAACTTTTTCGCACATAAGGATGCCGTTGGAGGTCAACATGCTTAAGACCATTACGCTGGCTAGATGTTGGTCTTTGTGACAGCTTGAATGATGATGTTGGCCTTCTTGTGGATAATTCTCTTGTCCTTTATCTTCTTTATGAGGTTGAAGACGAATATTTCTCGTTGGAGGAGAGGAGGAGGGAGCTGGCGTCATTGTTCACAAAGAAGTCGAGCAAAATCCGGCATAGACCATATTGTTTTTTTTGGTGGAATTGCTTAAGCTGGCAGCCTCCATAGGCTTGGACGCTCTTAAAAGATCCTGGACTTTAGGAAGCCCCTGACTACGCTCTTTTGATTGAGCCCTAGCCTTTTACTGATGGCCCGAGGGACATTGTGCAGCATTTTCTGGTTTTCCGTTTCCAAATGTGGATGGCGCACTTAAACTAAAAAACGCGCGTAAATTCAAATTGAAATCTCCACTCAAGAATGGTTACACCAGGTATGCTTTATAATTATATTTGTTGCAATATACTTAAGAATACTTATTTGGTCGGGAAAAAAGCCACAAGCATCGAAAGAATAAATACTATAGTCCTATATAAAACTGCTTCTCTGTTTTTGAAATTTTAGAAAAAAAACATGCTTATATTTATGAATTTTATTGTATGCAAAGACTGTCATATATTGAGAAAAAGGTTTCCTGCCTCATGAGGGTAAATATTTGTATTGACTTTATACAAGAAAATTAGGTAATGAGTTATTATTCATATACTGATGAGCATATATATGACAAAATGAAATCATTTGATTGAGATAATCTGTTTTTATGACGACTATGTTCCAGGCCCCAATTACGGAGCCTAAAAATACCATGTAATATCGCATTGACGTATCTCAATTCAATGGGATATCGTTATTAAATAGAATAAATTACTTTGCTCTTAAGATTTAAGTTTTTTTGAGTGCCATATTCTTCAAAGCATTCAATAAAGCCAAATTTTACAAAATAAACAAGGTTTTATTCTCGAAATTGTTAATTTAACAACTTTTTTAATTCAAATATTATTTCATCAATTAGATATTTATTAATGTCCTGAACCATACTACGTTTTTTTATTATTAATTGGACTTTATCTAATACAAATTCATTCATATGTATATATTATGTATTAAAGAGCTCTCTTACATATAACAAAAATTCAACATAGTTGACCTCGACCGACAAGGTCATAGAATATGCAGTGTGTGTTAAAGCGTAACAACCATTTCTTAAATTATAATACTATACTTTAGAACTCATTCTTAACATATTGTCTACATTAACCCTAAAGGATTAAAATAAGTATCTTTATATGAAAAAATGAAATTCAATGGAAGAATGAATTTTACAAGGTAAGTTATTAAAACGATTATGCTTGCAAACTTATCAATAAAGATGTTTTTTATCTGAGTACATTTATTGTCTTTTTCTACGTCCGATAGTCAGATTGATGATACATTATTGACATATAATATTAATAACAAGATAAACATTATTTTTCATGATATGAGCAGTTTTCTTCATTCAATTAATATAATAGGTGGAATAGGAGGAGGATCCCATTGAAGGGACTCATAAAGTTTTAGTATTATTGTCTTGTACTGGTCTTGCCACTTCATTTCTATGGCTATTTTCCTCACTAACTCGTCATTTGATTCCCTGCATTCCCTCCAGAAAGGACTAATCTCCACAGTCGTATCAAGAACTCGGGATGGGCCTTTGCCCCTAGCTTCTTCTAATATTTTCCGTGTTTATTTTTGAATTTTTATCTTAATATCCCGTTCCATATGGTTTCTTCTTCAAATATTCGCTTAAACCATTTAAACAATAAAACTTTCCAAAAGATTCCGAAGGGCAACAGCCCTAACCCCCCATATTCCTTTGGACAATTCACCCGTCTCCAAGTAATTGTTTACTTTTTCCTTCAGTAAATAGAAAAGTTTCACATATTTCCTCCACTTTCTTACATATTTTATCAGACATAGGTGTTAAAATTAGTAAGTGATTTATCTTTGATAAAATTAAAGAGTTCCAGATTAGAATTCTGGCCGCTATTTTTTTCTTGAGAATACCACCAAACCTCCTCACGCCATGACGTATCCTGATGATGTAGTAGATCCATGAAGAAGAGACAATGAGTGTTTTGAGGGATGAATTCCCTCTCTATGAATTGATAATGTTCCCTCTACAAAAGCTGCGAGTATGGAGGGGTAGCTTCTTTTCCCTCTTCTTTTCGTTTCAACCAATCACGTTACAAAGAGCACCACCTTTTGTCTGTCTCTATTTAATATTACAAATACTTTATTTCGATTATATATACAATTTTGGCGTCTCTATTAATTTATCTTTAATAGCATTTATATATTATTATTATATAACCAGAAAAGGTCCGACATACTTGTGGTAGACCAAGTGATCTTAAATGGATTAAGTTTGATCCGACGAAGGACGCCCTTAGGCCTTTTCCATTCCCTCCTTAAACTAAAGTTGTTGTTATCCACACCAATGGTAGTTATATCCAATTACTCCTTCTCTCCTTCTCTCTCTCTCTCTCTCATATTTGCTTAACATAAACACACATAATATATATATACATAGAAACAGAGAGAGAGAGAGCTAATAGAGCTCCAATTCCCGCTTGTTTATTTAGCTTCCCCCTCCTTATTTTTCTGTGAGGAGCACTCTCAAATAGAGCTTTTCTTTTCTTTTTTCTTCTTGTTGTTGTCTAAGACGTTTATATATTATTATTATTATTTGATGATGTACTCAGTTATTACATCCTTCTCTTTGAATGACAGATTTTTGATGTTTTAAACCCGATTTTCCCTCTAAGACAACAAACAAAGACACACACACACACGGCAATATATCCTCCACTCCTGCTGAGAGGATCATGATGGCAGCCAATAAACCGCCATCACCGCCGCCAAAGAAGAAGAATAGAAACTCCTTTTTCAATGTATTATTAATATATATATTTGAGTAATCTCATTACTGTCTAGTTCAGGGAGTAAATTAAAAAGACCTGGAGATAGGCGGAGGGCTGTATAGTATTCATTTAATATGGCTTCTTTTTTTTGCCAATATGGTTCGATGAAAATGCATCCGACAGCATATAAATAAGCATATAACATTAAATTAGTCTTTCGAATCTAGGATCTTATCAATGAGGTAGACCAAAATGACGATCCCCTCTCGGGAGCATTCGAACCGGCGCCCCCAACATTGAGAGTTGAACACGCCTTAATGCACACGGCTATCGCACTCCCAACTGGCTTTAAAATGTCTTACCTGGCATTCATTATTAAAAAATGCACTGCCAGTATCAATAGTCCTTAGCAAATTGTATCCAATCGGTAGATTTGTAAAAACAAATTAGCGATTGAATACGATATCGTTATTATAAGATTCCTCTATAATGGGGAAATCACTGGACTCAACATGCAGACTTTGTGAAGAATATGAGGAAACGCCAATCCACTTGATTAACGATGTGGCAGCACAATGTGGGAATGACTGAATTGGCAGCGGTTGCACAAGAAAAAAAAAGCATATCCTTGAAGGACCAACTGATAAAAATAATGAATCTTTTATGTAAATATCAATTATTTGATAATAAAGCTAATTGCTCTTAGGTAGATCTCTACCGGCTGATACTACTAAATTAAATTCTGGTGTTTGTGGCGCTTATCTGAAGTAAACAAGATTTCTCTGAAAAATCATTTCAGGCGAAATATGATTAATTTTGAAGAAATCAAAAATCCAATGTAAATAAAATGTTTTTATGTATTTTTTGTTTTATATTACTTTTAAAATGTTTGTATTACATATATAATGCTTTGTTTTTGATTGTCTTATTTATAATTTTCTTGATTGATTTGTCAAAAAAGAGTATACGAAAATTCAATAAAATTTACTGCAATTTATTTTTTGAACATGTCATTGGTTGTGATATTTTGAAGTATTTCTAATTTGAAAATGAACTTCATTTGATGAAGGACGGTATGTTTTTATCTAAATACCGTTAATCGATCTACCGTCCCAGCTCTGCAAAATACAAGTATACCTATAATTTAAATATATAAATTGTGAATATATGGGTTCTAACTGAGGATTTGATGTCATAAAATGAGCTATTTATGTTGTTGGATTCAAAGCTAGAATTTTAAAACTTCCACTTATTTGTTAATATATAGGAATATATAAATATACTCAATTCAATGACAAGTGAGCTTTGATGTTGCTGAATTCTAAATGGAAGCTTTATCTAGAAGATAAATGTTCAATTTTTAAAAGTTTTGATGTAACATTTTTCTTTTTTCACTTTTTACAAATGTAAACGCACTCATAACTTACGCGTCGCTTGAATGGGGGTTTGAATAGTAAAAAGTTATTTATGGAAGAATTTCTTGGTGTTGATGAGGAACATGAAAAATTATAAAATCCTCTCATCTTTGATTTGATAATTATAATGTAATCCAAAGTACCAATAATGGAACAAATATAATGAATGGGGTGTTAATAATATATTTACTTTAATTATAATAGATATTCCATGCACAAACAGAGGCAAGCATTCACACTAAACAGACACCAGTCCCTCACGAAGGTATTTGAAATCTGGCCTGGATATTTATATTCTTCTTTTGTCTTTGAGTAACCATAGAGATATTACGACATAGAGGACTTATTGGATTCTTCAATGGAATACGTTTTTGTGTCCAATATAAACAAATCTTTTTCTATCTCTATGATCAGCTTACGATGACGTAGTACAAATTACTTTGCTTATATTGGACACAGGCGACAGCTGAACGACTTTTCTCTGCTATTGAAGGGAATAAGCTCTCTATATATTATATCTCTATGGAGTAAACCCCGGAACTTAATTCTATCAACAGCAACAAATGAAAGACTCACAAAATAATATTTTTGAACTCCAAATTCACGCCATTTTTAAAAAGGTTCGACAAAATAACTGAGAAGAAAGCTTGGCCTTGATCAATGTTGAATAGAAATAGAAGCGTATTATATATTTTGACGTTCAAAAGTCTTGGGTTTATCTTGACTGTAAATTGCTTTAAAATTGAGAAAAATCATTTTGTACTAATGAATGTCAAGTTTACCATTGGATCTTTGCTGTTCACTAAGGAATAATTATTATTTCAGAGTTTAAATGATAAAACATTAACAACGTTTGATTGTATTAATGTCCTATTTTATATATAGCGTAGCTATTTATTTGTAGTACCATACAATAACTGCATAAATGTATCTAATTTGAAGAGAAAATCCAATAGTCCTCGCTATCATCATTTTTTATTCAAATAGTTGAAAATTATTGGCAAATTGAGTTGCTTTTGTTAATAGATGAGTTCTGACGAAGGGTCATTTTGACTTGACGAAGAGTAAAGTGTGATTACAGATGCAATAAAAACAAAAAACAAGTTTATGGATGTTCTTCTTCATGATTACCGCCTTTTTTCATTCCCATTTGAGGTAGGGGAGCAAAGTAAAGGCTGGTGGTCGGGGAAAGAAGGGAAAAGTTGGCGGGAGTCTGTAGGGAGAATTGTCCTCGGTATTGAAGAAAGATCTCGCGGCAGAGACGTACATTTGATGATGCTGGGGATGAAATGGGACGAATGTGCTTGGGCCTCCGCTGGTTGCTGTTGTTGGATGCTCATTGATGTTGTGAGTTTGGAGATGCTTTCAAGTGCCTTGACAAGGTCTCCTGAGCAGTCCACGTTAAGTATCCGCTCCAGAAGGGAGGGGACTTCCCGGGGAATATTTGAATGAGGAATTCCAGGGGTGATGTGGGGTTTGTGGAAGAGACGACTTCTGCCTCGGGCTTATGGGACTCGGAGGTGGCCTGGGAGGAACTGGGTGTTGATGAAGGCTGAGGTCGGGGAGGAGGAGCGGTGTCAAGGCTGGGCGGCTGAGGGCTCTTAGACTTTTCCTCCCGGTACTTTTCAACTTTAAAAAAAAAAAAAATTTTTTATTAATTATATATATAATAATAGATATTTATTTAATATATATATATATATTTATATATAGATATATATATATAATATAATATATATATATATATATATAGGCTCATATTTCTTTCCCCGCTTTATTATCGTATATTTTTTTATTCATTCCTTTCCAATAAGTAATCTCATCTCAATAGTTCTTGTTCAATTCAAAAGTTATGAAAGTACAAGAATGGAGTTTAATAACAAAATTATTTTTGAATCAAAGAGATGACCCATAGGGGTCTCATTTATTAAGCATCATTGATGAGATCCTTCCAATTCATTCAACCTTTTTACCTCCGCCGAAGGAGGTATTGTTTTTCACTGGCGTTGGTTTGTTGGTTTGTTTGTCAGCAGAATAACTCAAAAAGTACGGAACGGATTCGGATGAAACTTTGTGGAGTTGTTGGAAATGCCAAAAAAAACAAGTGATTAAATTTTGGCATCTCTGAGTGCAGATTACGATGCAAATGAGCTAAATACTAATAAATATTTCAAGTTAGCCTACTCTGCCAATAGATGTCGCTGTGCTGAAAATCGGGTGCCGGGAGCGTGTTCCTCTCGGAATTTCCGTCGAGGGGAACCCTCCCCTGTCCCCTACGCCGCTCCCTAGTCGTGAAAAATCCGCCTCGAAAGGCTCATAAGGACCTCGTGACGGGGAGGTTTGCACTCTCTGAGTATATATCCTCTAGTTTAACTTCTTTCCTAATTTCCCTCATTTTTTAAAAGTTGAGTCTCTTAATGACATACATCAGTAAAAAATATCTAGAAATCTTTCGATTATGCATAAAAGAAGAACCTTTCGTTTATGGCTAATATAACAACTCATGAGCCAATTTTATTCACGGCGTATACCCCAGTATTGTCAAGTGTACTATGGTAAAACAGCAATACATTCAACTATATAACCCAGTATCAATATAGCCAATCAGATAAAAAAAAGATTATTTTTTTTAAATATCTCATGGAAGTCTTTCATTTTTTGGTCCTTATTATGTAAATGTAAATAGCTAGATCAGCAAATGATAAAGCAACATTCCATGTTTTTAAGCTGATATGATTTTTCTTCATTTGATCAAGATAGTTAAATGAACTTGAGATAATATTTAAAATCAAAAAATTCCATTATATTTATGTTTTTTCTAGCATAAATAAATATTATAATTTTTTTTTGCCTATGTTGTTGATAGAATTGCAGGATCTGACAGATATAAATAAGCTTATAGCCTAAAAATTATTCTATCGAACCTAGGACTTATCAATGGGTAGACCAAAATGACCATCCCCTCTCGGGCGTATTAAAAACCTGCGCCCCCAACATTGAGAGTAAAACGCCTTAACACGCACAGCTATCGAGCTCCCTTTAAAATGTTATAATTAAAACCATTACTTTTACCATCCTATATTTTTGTTTATCAAATGAGGGATACAAATGAATTTCAATTTTCCCAATATCTGAACTCTTTTGGTTGCATACATTTTTCTCCGAAACACTGCCTTGATTTTTATAATTGTGTTAATAAATATATTATCTAGAGACTAATATAGAACTTCAACATTCGATTTCAATGCTCTTTTTGAATTTATCCATAAATTACAATACAAGCTTCTTTCACAATTTTTGGAAGTATTTTTTATATCCAAAAACGATTCCTTCAGTCAACATCTGTAGAAACTATACAAACTTTAGTCAAAATATTATTAGTCATATATAATATACATATATATCAGGAAACGACCAGGTACCGGCTGTTTTTTAGTGTCCCGCCCGGTGTCTAAAAATCACCGGCCAGGACTTTTTTAGGAAATTATTTTCTAAAAAAAAAACGTCGTCACTTTTTTTGTAAATTTTTCTTAAAAAAACGTTGTCACTTTCAGAATGACGAAGGAACGAAAATATGCTGAAGTCCGGGTTGGGTTTTGGTCCGGCCCAGCTTGAAAAATTTAAGTCCTGAGTGTTCCGGCCCGGTGTCTAAAAATCAGCGGGCCGGGACTTTTTTAGGAAATTCTTTTCTAAAAAAACGTTGTCGCTTTCAGAATGACGAAGGAATGAAAATATGCTGAAGTCCGGCTGGGTTTTGGTCCGGCCCAGCTTGAAAAATTTAAGTCCTGGCCCGGGTCCCGGCCAAAAAAGTGTCCCGGTAGTTTCTGATATATATATATATGTATATATATATATTATATATATATATATTTATATATACTATATTTATTGGATTTTATATCAAACACGTCTAATCAAAAATATTTTCATTAATACACGCAATAATGCAAGAATACTGTCACATATTATATTTTAAACAAGTTGGTGCTATACAAATAAAGATGCTGAAGACTTTAGTCTGGATTGAAGTTTTAAATTATTACGAAGTTATACAAATATGTTGTTTTTTTTTTTTGCTTTTTGTCCCAAAAAGCTCTACATATTTCAAATGAATTTCATCAAATTAAATTGTTGTCTGAAAGTTTTTTTTTTCTCATAAGCACGGTCTTTATTGAATAAAATAATACATCATAAAATGTAAAATAATTAAAAAAAGGAAATTTGTGTTATGAATAACATAAATAAACATTTTAGTTTAAAATTAATTTCCTTTTTAAGACCTTAAAAATCTAAAACATTTAACATTCTTGATATATATACAAAAATACAACTAACACAATTATTAAATACAAAAGGCATTAAAATATAGCAAATATTCAAGAAAAATCTAAAATATATAAAATTCTTAAATGCAAAAAAAGAAGATAAATAAATAAGATCAATCTATAAGCGTTCGTTTTTGGTGTTCTTGTATTTCTTGTACTGGCGAATAAGGACATTGAGTGTTGCTGCGAGATGAGGTGATGTAGATGGGGCGTATTTGATCAGTTCAGCCGCGTAGTTCCAACCTCTGTTCTGTACTTTGGGAATCTTGAGTGACAAAGCGGAGTATCTGGCGGCAGCACCGATCATGATGGTGCGTAATTTATGTTCATCAATCAAAACTTCTTCAATTAAGGATTTGGCAATATACGCCCTGCAATTACTTAATGCCGCATATATGGACAAACTTTCAGTTTTGATCGCTGAGTCCCCCCTAGAAATGCCAAACAGGATGTAGCCTTGATATGGTCCTTTTCAAACCCGGAAATGTTCATTGCGTTTAATTCTAAGTAATCTTTGATGATAGTTAGAGCTGGACGATCACAAAATGCATGTTTATAGTTGTTGTATAAAAGACCACAATCCTTACAATGTCCCAAAAATTTGATAATATTGGCCGATATTTGTAGTTGACTTGTAAATTTTCGCCCATCAACGATTCCAACCATTGACCTCAAAATATTCCTCTTCCACTCATGGGGAAGATTCAAGTTTTTTAAATGTTCTTCGGCAACAGAATGGGCCTCACGAGTCCCGATATCTTTGTCGATGAATTTCAGGAACCATGGCATTAGCTGTGTGTGATATTTGGCGGTTCTTTGAAGAGGATAAAGAAACCTCCCTGTCATGAAAACCGATTCACTCCTTATATCACCACATGTAAAAGCTCCTTCTCTGAGGGCAATTTTTTCCAGTTCTTCTGGTTTAAAGTTTAACATTTTAAAGAATGGGGCTTGCTGGCGTTCTTGCGAATTATGTCAATGATGTTATTATTGTCAAATATTGGAGAACCTCTCCAAAAATTATTTGTGCAGCTGCCCAGTTTTCAGAGAATTGTGCTACATTATCATTAGACATATCCGTTCCAAATAAGAGAGCAGTATATATATTCGAAGCATATATGTACCCTCTCCATTCGTTCGTTGGCCCTATAGCTAGTTCCTTTAATATTTTCCGATACAATTTCGGGACTATTTTATTGAGGAGAACTAGCCCACCTCCTAATTGCGACCGTTTTCTTTTCAAAATGGAAATATAGCGTTTATGGAAAAGGGTGTCCAACCAGTGATCTTCAGCTTGAATGAGCCTTTCTCCAATAATTGGTGAGGCAGTAGACGTGTAGACCATTTGAGAAATAAGAACTGTATTATAGAGATCCACTCTTCTTTGAAGGTTTAACCCTCTCCACGCTTTACACCATTTAATTGCTTGAATATGCAGTCTTTCAAAATTAGATTGTGATGGTCCGTCCGTTCCCCATTCTATTCCTAGAATTTGCACTGACTTAACAACTTTGCATCCCATAATAATGACATTTTCTGCAGGTTTCCAGGAGCCTTTAGGAAGAATGGCCGTTTTACTCTTATTTATTTTCATCCCAGAGACTTTAGAGAATTTTATAAAAAATTAAGAACAACCTCCACACGTTTGATGACCTGTTCTGCTGAGTTTCATTCTATCATTAGAGTAATATCATCGGCATAGAGATCAATAAGATGCCGTTCTAAGCCAAGTAGGACGCCAAAGCCTCCATATTTTCGGTTTAAAATGGTGCTTAACTGTTCCATTGCCGCTACAAATAGTAATGGAGATACTAGGCATCCTTGCCTACAGCTTTTGCCAAGGATGATAGGGTCACTTCGTACACCGTCGATCATAATTGTTGAAGATCCATTGAATAAAAGGGAACGGATGGGGTTAAAAAAAGGAGGTGGCAGATATTTTTTTACTGCCTTTAGATTAAAATTATGCCTGATTGAATCGAAGGCTTTACTAAAATCTATTGCGATTATAGCACCAAACTTCCTGCTAGTATTGACTGAATTTATGGAAGCACTTATGTTTCTATGGATGTCCGCTATATTCCGTCCTTTAAGGAATCCTTTATGGTTTCTACTAATTGTTTTATTCAAAATAGAAAGTTTAGTTAATTATCATATTTAATTTTAATTCATAAATTCAAGAGACTGATTACACGGGACAACCAATTTTCTTAAGTGCTTTGCATCCAGAACCATATTAATCAATTCCTATCAAGTTTTTTTGTGCAGATTTCAAATATCACATCGAATTTTTTATTGGCTCTCATTTTTGTGATACGTTTATTTTAAATAACCGTTTTTTCATAGAGTTCATAATTATTTGTAGCTTCTTGATCAACTCATAGCAAAGCTTTATTAGATTTAAAGCTGCCGAAATATCTACCTCTAAACACGATAGAATTCATATACCACACATAAAAATCAAACTTTATATTTTTGGGAAATATTGAACCGAATCTTAACAAATCGAAGCAAATATTGTCAAATAAAAACATCAATATTCTAATTGAGCAGAAGCTGCACAACTTGTAGCTGCGGAAAAGTTGGAATGCATATTCCGTTTATTCGAGCAATATTATACTACTTTTGACTCTACGAACCGCATATGTTTTTTATCGATTGTTGATCCGTTTAAAGATACTAAAAAGGTGTTTTAATGTATGATACTATTTGCTCATTTTCATTGACTTATTTTCTTGGCAAGAATAACAATTTTATTAAAACATCTTATTATTATCACATTTTTGCGTATTTCGCGAGATATTATTATAAAAATTCTTCACAATCCATGGCAAAGGATTAACTGCATCTAATTTTTACTTTGCGATTCGCTTTGTTCTGCTGACATATATTTTTATAACAAACAATATACTATTGGGTTTTCAAATATTGGCCCTCAGTATCCACATGCCACAGTTTCAGAAAATTTTGCTTCAAAACGACTGCCAGTTGCTACTATTATATCTAATCCCTAGCTACGTGCTCTTACTATGTCTTATATATTCATATGAATACAGTTTCATCAAAGCATAGGTAAAAAAGTAATTATTTACTCAGTACTTCATCAAACAATGTGGTAAAACAATTAATTAGGACAAAACAATACATATAAAACCATCAAAACCATCAAAATTTCAAAATTTAAATCCTCAAACCAATATGTGAACATTATTTACTTAAATGTGGTCATGGTATGTATCCTTTCCCTACGACATACAAATGTTTATCAGACTATCAAAATGTAAAATACGTCAACATTTTTTTATCAACCAATGATTTTTCTCATGTTTTTATCCCTATGCTATTTAAAACCTGCCGTTTGTGTTTGCTATGTGTGGCGCCATTTATTTTTTATGTACGACATTTTATTAACTTAGATCCTCATCAGAATATCAGTCTCTTTACTGTTTATTTAGAACACCCTTACCTTTGATCCGTCTATTCGCATTAGAGTGTTCCTGTGTTTGTGATGAGGCAATGTTTAAGCCAAAGATAGGTCCAGATGGAAGATACCCATAAGATTCCCCGGTGGCCATGGCGCGAATCCCAATCGCAATAGCATCTTCTGCAGCCTGCTGACGCTTGAGTGCAACCTTAAAAACAAATACATCATCATCCTACTAAATGCTTCTATATTTATCTATCTAAGGAATAGATCAATATGTCCCTTAAAAGCCTTCCTTGTTATTGTTAAACTGATCTCACCTGTGCTGCCATGACCCTCTGGCGCTCCGCAATCAAATTACATTTACAGCAGGAGCAGTCCTTGTAGGCACAGTGACGCTTATGACCCTTTAACCAGGAAATAACTCCATGGTTCCGACATCGAGCGCACTTTGGGCGTCTCACGGAAGACGAAGCTCCCAAGGATCTCTCCGATTCCTCCTCCATTTCACTATGAAATGATCATTTGAAAGCTCAAGGGGGGATTTATTTCTTCTTCTTCTTCTATTTACCTCTGGCCGCGCTCCTTTACCTTCTCTTAGTCTCCACCTTTTCCCTCTTCCCTCCGTATTTCCCCCCCCCCCCAAAAAAAAAATACAGCATACATATTAACGCATATTTCCCCCCACCCCCTGTTAAAAGCTCTCGCTCTATCCCTGTAAACATATTTGAACTCTATCGTCCAATAGAGCTCTGTCCCGCTGTTTCGTCACTGTGACAGCCCTAATCTTGCTTTCTTTTATATGTATATATAGAAGGACTTCCTTTTTTTTCTTTCCTTCTCCGAAACTGGGCCTCATGTCTTATTTTTAAAATACTAAAACACTTCTCTCTCCCTCCATTTTCCCAGGATCAAATAATACAGAAGGAGGTTATTATTATTGTTACTACAACTACTACTACTAGATCTTCTCATCATCTCAGAATGACATGAAGGAGTACTCACAGTTGGAGTTATTTGCTTCCCAGTAACGGATAAAGAGTATCAATGTATCCCCCCCCCCCCCCCCGTTTTGACATCAGAAAAAGGGTGTGAAACGTTAGCTGAACGTAAGTAAATAAGAAAAAAACCTCCTATCTTGTTATAAATTAATCCACATTAATTCATCAGTCAAAATCCCTAGAAGGACATAGGACAACTTACGAGTCTTTTTTTATTATAAGGACATAGAGAACAATTGATCGTAGATATACTATTATGGTCCATTCAATAGCTTCAAGAATGACTTGTAGTCGAGATTAACACTGATTATTCCACTCGTATGTAAGCAAAAGTCTGTTTAGGCTTCACAATTTACTCGGAAAATGTATTCCTGCAAGTTCAACATTAAATGAAAATTAATAGTTCCATTGAGAATAAATCATAACAAAATAAAAAGCCTTGGAAATATATATACTATCAGGGTGTGTTTAAAAAAAATATATACACTCTTACCATTACGAAGTGTCGAAGCAAAAAAGTTGAGATATTTTTATTTTGTATGTAATTATTATAATTCATATAATTTAGGGGGGAAACTTGAGATTCGTATTTACTTGCTGCAAAGTGGTATTTGTTTTGGCTATCAAATCTTCACAGTTTGATTCATAGGGCATATTCTTTATTTTTCCTTTTATGGAACACTTTGAACTCTTCCATGCAAGGAGATTCGTTGACGGCATTGGTGTGTATATTTTTTTTCTATGTTCCATACTGTTCAAGATAATAAAATGGATTATAGATTTAGTTATTCATATAGAGAGATACTTCAACTCACTGTTATTCCTCCGCCGAAGGAGGTATTGTTTTCACTGTTGTTGGTTGTTTGTTTGTTTTGTCAGTAGATAACTAAAAGTGCGGAACGGATTTGGATAAAACTTGGTGGAGTTTGTTGGAAATGTCAAAAGTAACCAGTGATTAAATTTTGGCATCTCTGGTGCAGAATTCACATTCAAAACGAGCTAAATACTAATAAATATTTTTTTTTTTTTTTTTTTTTTTGTATTTCATTTCTTATAAGGGTTGAAGTACATTCGTAAATTAATTACATAAATAGACATTATAATCTAAAATTTGCACTCCAACATAAGAATACTAAAATATAAATTCAAACTTTAATGAAGCTTTCATAGGAGGTAATTTTGATCCTCAGGTTGGGTTCTATCATGCCGGGTCTGATAATTTTGAATACGGGGAGGTCGTACACATTCTTGCCGGCGAGACATCAGCGAGTCCATTGAGATAGTTCTTGAGAGAGACATCTCCATAACACGGTTAAGGGGATGGGGGTGTTTGAAGGGCGTCTTAAAGATGCCTTTTTGAGAGAACCGGTCTGCTGGTAGGAGATGATGTCGTTGATATTCATTATCAAGACTTTTCAACAAAAAAACTTTTGTGCATGGTACATTTAAATATTAGTATATAAATAAATCTTTAAAAAAACATACATAAAAAACCTTAGGTATCATCTAAAATTTAAAAATAAACATATCACAAAACATTAAAACATAAATAAAACAATGCCATGAATAAACTTGTCGGATCAATAAATAGTCTAATAAAACTTTAACATCCTCTTAAAAATTTTAAAATGGCTGTAAGACTTTGTTGGGAAATACTTAATTTCTTTTGACGCAAAAGTCCAAGAGTCGTTAAAAGGAGAAGGAATTTTTAGAGAAAGAGCTCCATATCTGGCAGCAGCTGCTAAAATGATTGCTCGAAGATCTTCGGAACTTAAAAAGTCGCCGCTGGTCAGTTTGCTTGCTATTCGGGCTTTCGCATTTAATATAGCAAACTCGATTGCTTTTGAGACAACGGATTGGTTGGTCTTCCTCTTGTTTAGTCCAAACAACACAACTGCTTTAATTATATTTTCTTTGGACCTCTCCATTCCTTTCACGTTCAAAACAATGAATCGTTTAAGAACGGAGACAAAAGGACAGTCTACAAAGGCGTGTAGCGTGTTGTTATTCAACTTGCCACAGTCTTTGCAGTGTGTGTTGAATATTATACAGTTGGAAGAGATCTGCAGTTGAGACGTGAATTTTCTTCCATCATGTATTCCCATGAGAGACCGTTCTATTCTCAATGCCCAACTGTCCGGGAGTTTGAGCAGCCTTAGATAATTTCTGTTATTTTTTTAACCTCACCGTGACTACTCGGGAGCGTCATTTTTAAATGCCAGGGACATGGCATCAAATGCATTTTTGCTGCCCTTAATAGTGGGTATTTAAATCTCCCATCTTTGAATGGGTGTGCATGATGAGACGAATTTATAGACAAAGTGCCGTTAGCAATAGCCCAATCCTCAAGTTTATCTGGACTCTCAATATTCTTGAAGAAGAATGGCCTATGGGCATTTTGGCGAATGATGTCCACAGTTGAGTCACTGTTATAAATAGGGACGCAACTCCAAACAATTCTTTGAGCCGCTGCCCATACTTCAGAGAGTGTCCTGGTAACATTGTTTGTAAGGTCTGTACCAAACATTAATCTATTAAATAGATCGCTATGTGAGACAGAATTCCTCCATTCTTTTTCTGGAAACTTTGCCAAGTTGATAAATATTTTATATATATTTTGGGTAAGATTGTTGAAAGTTTTGTCAATCCTCCCCCGATAAGGAACCTCGGCCGCTTTATAGCTTCAATGTATCTCTTATGAAAGAGAACAGAGAGCCATTTTTTTTCTTCTTGAATAGCATTTTCAGCTATCAAGGGGGATACAGTGGCTTTGTACAAAACAATTGGGACGACCTGAGTATTGTAAAGATCAATCCTTTTCTGTAAATTAAACCCCCGCCATATGTTGATACGGTTGTTTACCCAAGAGGATATTTTGGCCCAGTTGTTGATGTGTATTCCTTCGGATCCCCACTCAATTCCTAGTATAGAAACTTTCCTTTTTACTTGGCATTCAGCTATACTTTTTTCTTCCAAGGGATCCCATGCCCCTATAGGAAGAATGAATGTTTTAGAGCGATTCAGCTCCAACCCAGATCTCTCCTTGAATTTTTCAAAAGCATTAAGTATGACTTCGATTCTCTTAATGAGCTGGTTCTCTGAGTTTGCTTCTACAGTTAGTGTGACATCGTCTGCGTAAAGATCGACAAGATGTCTTTCTTCTGCAAATTTAACGCCAAAACCACTGTATTTGCGAGTCAATAGGACCACTAGTTCTTCTATAGCTGCCACGAAAAGAAGAGGAGCAGAAGGGCAGCCCTGGCGACAGCTCTTTTTTAGTGCGATTGACTGGCTTTCTTGATCTCCAATCGAGATCACTGAAGATCCATTGAACAAGAGCGCTCGAACTGGATTGAAGAAGTACTTTGGGAGCAAACGTTTTACTGCTCGAAGAATCTGCACGTGAGAAATGGAATCAAACGCCTTTCTAAAATCTATACCTATAACAGCTCCAAATGTTTTTTTCTCCCTCACAGCCTCAATAGCCGCTTGAATATTGCGAGAAACGTCAGCTATATTCCTATGTTTTAAAAAACCTTCTGAGGCACCCCTATATTTTTGCTCAACTCCGGTTCCATTTTTTGGGCCAAAATACCCGAAAGAATTCTATAAGAATAGTTGAGGATTGTAATTGGCCTCCAGTGGTTGAAGTTCGTTCCGTTTCCCTTCTTGGGAACAAGAACAATTCTTCCCTTCGTAATGTGTTTAGGAAGTCTACCCCTCGTCTCCATCAACTCTCCCAATCGAAGAAGGAAAGGAGCTACTTCATTCGGAAAGAGAGTATAAAATTCTCCTACTATTCCATCAATACCGGAGGCCTTCTTATCTTTTAATTTTTTCTTAATATAAGAAATGATGCAGTCTTGAGTGAAGATTCTGCATTTTACGAAGCTCTTTTTTTTTGGAAAGTCAATCCTGTCGGCTTTAACCACTTCCCGAAAGCGGTTATAGAAGTAGTGTAGAATGTCATTAGGCTTAGTAATCTTTTTGCCTTCATGATGGATCACACTTATGGACATAGCAGAGCACTTATCGCGACTTTGTAAATTCTTTAAACGTATGTTTGACTGGTTTTCTTTAGAAACTTTTTCTGCCATCTCAGCCTCAACAACTTCCGCTATCCTATAGGAATTGAACACCTCAGAGGAAAAAGTTTGAACAAACAGGGAATGATTGCTGAGTAAACTATTAATTTTTGATTCATTTTCCATCCTACGTTTTCTGCAATTTGATATATAGTTCGAGGTTGTGATGCGTATTACCCGGGTAAATGTTGAAGCTATCTCTTCAGAGGATGAAGAAGCAGTAAAACTTTTGATTAAGTTTTTTCTCATTTTTTCCCTAAATTTATTATCTCTCAGAACCCATTTTGGAATTTGAAAGGCTTTAGATTTCCATGGAAATTTAAACCTAATTCCAATATGTGATGATCAGAGAAAGGCTCAGGCCTATAAAGAGCACTTTTAAATTGATACAGGATTGAAGAAGATATTAATGCCAGATCAATTCTAGAAGATTGTGATCCTCTCTTCCATGACACTAATTCACCGGAACATAACTTTTTAGCGCAATCAATGAGACCTAACTTGTATATCAATGAGTTTAATATTCCCCAATTAGGATACCTAATGCTATTTTTTTCTAAATCTACATTTAGATCCCCAATAAGAATTAATGGGAGAGTGTTGAAAGGCTTAGAGTCTATAATAGATTGAAAAAATAATGATGATTTTACGTTGGGGCCATATGCATTTATAAGGCAGAAACTCATGCTATTGGAGGAGATATATATCTTATGCCATTCGCTCTCCTGAGAGTATTCATCGATGCATTCCACTAACTTAAATCTCTTACTTAGAAAAGTTTGAACTCCTCTTTTGAAGCCCGATCCCGTGTAAAAAACATGATAGCGGCACGGCTTACATAAAATACAATCAATAGAACAAGTCGATGACACTTCATGCCTAATATCCTGCAAACATACTATATCTGGATTTGCTAAAAAAATAGAATTTAACAGTGCGTGTCTTCTTTTCCGTTCCAGTCCTCCTCTTGTGTTTAGGGATATTATCTTTTTTAGACCCATATTGGACTTAATTTCTTCCGATACATCATCCTGCATGTAATCCGTTATTCTTGTTTGATAGAATTTTTCGATGACAGCTGTCATAATTTTTGAAATTTATGGGCGAAAATCAGCTTTTTGGAGTTTCGAGGGATTTTTTTCTTTTTCGGGGGATTGATTTACATCATCCCTGATCCTTTTTGCAGATTGAGAACGAGTTTTATGCATCATAATGGCACTAACATCCAGGTGAGGGCGTGGAGGTTTCCTTGGTTGTTCTCTTCCTCTTGTGTTACACTCTTCTATGGCTTCAGATCCTGAATTTATCGGAACCTGTGATGAAGATTTTGAAGAAACTTGAGCTGAGACCTCTTTTTCTCCACTTGAGTCTGACTCCCGGATCTGATCTACCTCCACCTCATTTACCGTTGGATGGGCCTCCACGAGATCATCGTTCGGAGCATCTTGATTCGTTGTATCCACTGAGGGAGACAGCCCTCCTTCCGCGCTATGAGTTGTTTGAGAGTCTTTTTCTGGGCGCTCAATGATCTCGCTTTCCTTTGCCCCACTCTCTGACGGATCTACCTCATAGATATCATTGTTGGGAGTTACTTGAGAAGCTGCTTCTCCTGAGGGAGGCAACACTTCTTCACTAGTTTCAGGTGTTTGAAACTCTATTTCTGAATGAGTAGTCTTTGGAGCTGTGATTTCTTTTGCACGTCTTTCCTCAATACTTTTCTTCAGTTCTTTTTCATATTCGAACGATTTCATTCTTTTTTGAGTGCAATATTGCTTCATATGTCCCAAATTAAAGCATTTCTGACATTGTAGCCTCACTCCAGAGAATTTTAACCTAATTAAGAATCCTTGAAAGGGAACGATTTGTGGGATCGTGGCGGGGTCAGCGACCATTTCTACCACGTAGTCACTGTCTCTCCACACGTCCCTGTAATTTGAATACTTTTCTTCCGCTTTTGTATCAAGAGGATTTTTCTTCGGATAGTGATCCTTCACTTCCCCAAATTGTCCAAGCCAATTTACAAGACTATTTTCATTCACTCGCTTAAAAGTGTTTAACAAGGTAATGTTAAGCTTTTTTTTCCTGTCAGTGGAAATATTTTCTATTCCTTTAAGTTTGCATTTAACTTCTTCCAAAGCACCATCTTTATTCAAGACCTTTAACTTATGCTGCACCTTCAAATCATCAAGTCTTGCTCTCACATCAATGGGAAATCTCGTATAAATACAAGCTTGCCCTAAACCGAATCTAGGATTCGCTCCAGCTATTTCGTGTTCTTTAAATTTGAACAACATAGCCCAATCATACACATCAATGTGCTTAACTTTATCACACTTAAAGGGATTACCGTCCCTATCTTCCAACAACACAACAAATGTTTCCCATTTAAAGTCTCCATTAAAATTAATTGGAGCCCCTCCATTTTCTTTATATTTTTTTCTCTTAAGAATGTCTGCGTAGAGACTACTACTTTCTTTCATGCCTCCCCCATCAGGGGGTTTATCTGGGGGGACACTATTCATTCTTCCTTACTCAAGAATTTACACGTTAGGACGGTCGGAAAACAAAAGGGAGAGAAGAAGCAAGAAGAAACGAAGAAAAAAACAAATTAAATGTCCTGAGAACTTGAGAAAGAGAAGAGGGTCAAGAAAA
>CP045891.1:305801-345334 GCA_013387185.1 Caligus rogercresseyi
ATCGTCTCAGAGAGGGATGTTTTTAGGCAAACTCATCATAAAATACGAGGTAGGAGAGAGTAGGTCTTTTTTGAACATTTCATAAGGGGGTCGCAAAGTTGAGAATCACTGCCTTGAGTATAATAAACAAAAACATCATTCAAGATTAATCCAACTATAAGCCCCCCAACTGTAAGCCCTATAATATAGTTTTTTTAAATGGGCTGAAAGGATTAAAAAAAATTATAGGTTTTCTCATTTGCTAAATGTCTAAATATAATTTAGTTGCGAAACATTGTTTTAAAATTACTATACGAATTGTTGCTTTTGGACTCGAAAATATTATTACCACATCCTCAGTAAGCTATTAGAAAATCTAATATATTGGACTCTCGAGTCAAGTGCCAAGAGTTTAATTAAAATAGATGTTATTCCTTCATTTATAAAAATGAACTTCGTTTATTGACGACCAATTCTTGTTGCACCCAACTAAAGGCTTAATGAATGGGGAATATGAAACCATAACTTGAAGGTCGGAGAAACTTGGATGGACCAGTATTTGGAAAAATATCTATAAGACTAGAATATCTTGTTTTTCTCAACAGAAGCCCCAACTATATGTACTTCTTATTTAAAAAGTTATTGCATATATTTTTTAAGAGTCTCGTAAAAATGTTTAGAATGCTTAATATTTATGTGTTTCTTATTATTTCGTCATGCTTGAATAAACCGTTGTGTAAATACGAATAAAATAATTGTTTTTTTTTTGTATCTTGGTACAAAAAAATAAAATAAAAATAAACCAATTACTATCATCCACAATTTCATGGATCATAAAATATATATGTATCTATTTTACGAATATAGTAAAAATATGAAGTCGGTGAAATCATGAGGATTTCATTGCATTATATTGTATGTACTACTACAAAAGTAAACAATGGAGTTCAACTGAAAAAATAATAAAAATATTCCGAATCATATTAATGTTATTTTTGTTATCAAGTTAGTTGTAGCTTTTTTGTAAGGGTTTAATTTTTGTTTTTTTTGGCTTTTTTTTGTTATGTAACTTTTTAACTATTAATTTAGTTATATATATTTTATATGCATTTACAGTTAATTTGATAAGGTCTCATTAGGAAAAAACCTGGACTTTGTGGTGTATATGTACATATTTTCCTACTTTAGTTTCCATTCTATATCCATACAAAAAGTATTTTTTCAACAAATTTGGGTAATGTTGTGTATATCTATTTATGGCTGTGGATGATTTTAATACCGACTTGACATAGAAAGAGAAAAAAACTGAAAACATAGAGACATCTCTCTGGCCTCTCTTTTATTATAGTATTAAGTCTCACAAACCTCTCCCTTTTCATAACAAAGCTGCTATTATTATTATTGCGTTACATTAAACAGCTTGAGTTATTTAACTATAGAGAAGGAACCTTGATACGGAGTTTCCCCCTGTGTCCGGAGTCACTTATTCGACAGGATTCGGGACGAGAGGAATTCCATCGTCTCTTGTCGGGACTGACTTGTTCTTATGGTAAGTAGTTCAATGCCTCCCTCGTCACGGAAGGCTCTCTAGGCTTCCTCTCAAAGCTTATTAATTCTCTTAGCATTTTTCCGGCCGATTTGACGACGAAAGTGAAGGAGGAAGACAGTAAGACCGCCCCTCATAATTCATCTAGAAGATAAAAGAAACAACGCATCAAAATGTATTGAGTTTTTTTGTAATAAATGTAAAAAATAATAAAATAATTAGTATAAAATCTGTTAGAATATTTTTTTATACAAAGAGATCAATCCTGTCAGCTTTGCTTTGTTATGAAAAAGGTAGAGGTTTGTGAGGTTTAATACTATAATAAAAGAGAGGCCAGAGAGATGTCTCCATGTTTTCAGTTTTTTTCTCTTTCTATGTCAAGTCGGTATTAAAATCATGCACAGCCCTATTTATTATAATGTCAAAGATTAAGTAAATTACTGTTGCTGTTTCTCTGAGGTCATGTTTATTTTGATATATACCAGGTCATTATTTAATTTTTGATAAAAGGATTGAATAACACACTCTCTGAACAGTTTTAAAAACAATGGCTTACTTCATCTCATTTGTAAAGATGAATGGAAACGAAGAGAAAACATTTGAAACTCACAAATTTGAGATCCCTCTATTATCTAGACATATATTGCATTCGATAATGGCTCTAGTACGCTCTATTTTCCTTCCATATGGATCAAACTGGTCATTTACGTATTTTTAGGGCATCACAAGTTGAACAAAGTTACTTATTTTATATATTGTATTTTTTTACAAAAAAAACTAATCTAGTTACTAATATATATGTATTTGTTTATTTTCGGCACACAGACATAAGCTCACAATACACATAGTATAAGCCATATCCTCAAAAGACAAATGCTCACATTAAACATTGAAATTTTTATTTAACATTTTAATCATTGAGTTTTGACCATGAGATATTTAATCTGTTTTTATTTTTCTTGACATAGTTCATATATATATATATATATATATATATATATATATAAAGTGATGCTATTGCGAATTAATCCTAAATAAGCAATTTAATTCAACATTTTAACTAGAATTTGGATTTGCATAAGAGTTATAGGGTGTCAGGCATCCCTTGCAACCATAAGATATCTTCCGAGTGCACTTCCACCAGATCTGGTTGTTGTGGATTATCTTCTTGATGTAGCCATCTAGACAACGCTTGTCATCACCTTTTAATGATCTCCATATTAATTGTCTTCGTTACTTAGCATTTATCTGGCTTGCATTTGTCAAGAAATATTTATTTTCGTTATAAACAATGGAAATTTGATTGATTTTTATGCATAGAAGATGACTCCCATCATTAGTCTATCTTGCATTTAGTTATTAAATAGGTCGAATATTCATTCATATTTCAGCACATCATATATTTCCCTGCAAATAAATATGAATCCAGGAATGTTGGGGACCAAATACTATGTTGACCAAAGGTCATTTCCCCCTGGAGTATCTTTTTAAAGTTTTCATTAAAGACCCATGGATACAATACCTTTTTCATGCAAAAAGGTAGCATTCCCCTCATTGCCTAGGTTGTCTTCATAGGTACTAAGTCTAACCCCCAGAAACTTGGACTTCCAAGCCATGAGCTGGGATAATCAAGGAGGGGGGGGGGGGGGGGTCCAACACAGAGACATAAATCACAAAACCTTTCATTTAGGGGAAATACTATAAATTTATAAAGTACTTATCGGAAGGAAAATGCTGAAGCCTTAACAGGCGTTTTTAAATCCTATTAAGACTTTATTGAATTTAGCGCAAATGCATATTTACTATATATAAATAAGCATTATAGTTTAAAATGTATACACTAAATAAAGTCAATACAAATCATTTAACTCTCACATAAAAGTACAATCACTTTACAAAACAAAGGTGAAATGAATTGAATATTAAAATAACATTAACATGCTTTGGAATAAATAAGAGTAATTGATTTCAAACTGGACTTTTTTTTGTCGAGTCGTAGTAAAAACTTTGGATGGTGAGAGGTCCTCTCGGAAGAGGAGGGGAAGTACCGAACGATGTCACTCGCAAATCTTGAGCTTAAATCATCTGGAATCCTGATGGAAAGCGCCATATACCGAGCTACTGCTGATATGAGAATGGATTTTAGGTCTCCCTCTTGGATGGCTTCCCCTGAAGATAAACGCTCTGCGATATAGCTTTTGCAACTCGAAAGCGCAAACTCAATTGCTTTTGTTTTCGGAGATACTGTGCGCAGATTGGAAGACTTTAAAATTATGATTACTTTATACTTATTTTACTACAGTCATTTGAACACTTTTAAGTAATTAAGAAATGTAGGATATCTTATGTTTTGATCCTCTTGGCTTAAAAAACATTATCTTCAACTCTCCTCTTTATTTATTTGATAAGCACTCCATATATATTCACATCTCTATAGATCCATCGCTAAAAGCATAAATCACAGAAATAGCAAAAGAAAAAATGGAATTTTATTGGCTCAAAAATACCTTTTTGAGCCAATGAGATCTATCTATTTTAGAATGTGTTTGCTAAGTAAATGTAGTTGCATGAAATAACATATTTTACAAAAGAGACACAAAAAAGTATATATTCTAAGAAAAATATATTACCTTCATGTTTTTAGGCGATATAAATTATTTTTCTTAAAATATGTGCTCTTTGGTAGAGTAAAATATTCAACAAAAAAATAAACACGTTAAATCATTACAGAGACTATTAACTGTCAAGAGCTTTACCCACAATCAATGAAAGGTTTTGTGATTTATGCTATTAGTGGTTGAACCCTCTTTATGTACCTCATATCCCAGCCCTTGGGTAAAAAACCGTTTTCTACTATTTTTTCTTCTTTTCTTTCATGAATGTCTTGTATGTCTTATATCTAGCATAAAAATTGGTTTCTTATTATTTTTTGAAGGTCAGTACTCTCAGAGTAGCAAATTTATACATATGAACGTCCGGCCAACCTCATTATTTGCAAACAAAAAAGAAGGAAAATAAAGGAAATAAGGGGGGGGGGGGGGGGGGAGAACGAAAACCAGTGAGACACAAATACTTGAAAGAATAAAAAAGTAGGTAAAAAATGTAGGTTGTTTTTATATCATTGTAAAACAAAATGGGTACCATAAAGACATTTTAATGGCTCTTTTGGAGAGTAAATAGTTGTTATCTCTTCGGCAGCAATAATATGGAGCATCAGATGTTGCCACCAGAGTATGATGTGGGACTTTGGGATCCGTGACTTACAATATTTTCATCTGTGTTTCTACCCATTTTATAATTATAAGTTTTAATATCCTTTTAAATCATGGTTGTTTAAAAAAGGACATAAATAATTGATTTATTTGATGTTTTGTAGTTATTAAAAAAATACATATTGAATCATCGATATATTTTTTCGCTGAGGTATTGCTTATATTTTATAGTTATTAGCTTTGTAAAATAAGGAAGAACATAAGCCTTTTTCCATAAATACCAACATTCGAATTTATCAACAACATACCAAATATTTTATATTGCCAATTTCTTTCTCGATACTTTAGTCCCAATTTTATGCAAGTTCTCAGACATTTATTAAGTTTGCAAAGTACATTTTTATTTAAATTTTAGCTGTGATTGAACTAAACATGTTTTCATGCTTGTTTATATATTGGGTCCTTCCCACTACACCGGAGCTCAATCGCGTATGAGATGGTAATAGAATGTCCAGGTGCTATTTATTTATTCATTAGAAAATTTTCTTTGTGCATGGGACAGTATGCATTTAAAATATTGAAATATTTCCTTTTCTGAAGGCCTATTGCCAAGAATTTGAAGATTTAAATACATTTTATAAGAGTTAGGATACGAGAGATTGATCTAAAAAACATATATTCCGTAATTCAATGCTTAACTATGATCAGTAGTTAATTATACTTCATGTATTGAAATTCCTACATTATTACCTCCGCCGAAGGAGGTATTATTTTCACTGGCGTTAGTTTGTTGGTTGGTTTGTTTGTCAGCAGAATAACTCAAAAAGTACGCAACGGATTCGGATGAAACTTTGTGGAGTTGTTGGAAATGCCAAAAGGGACAAGTGATTTAATTTTGGCATCTCTAAGTGTAGAATTAAGATGCAAAATGAGCTAAATACTAATAAATATATCAAGTTAGCCTACTCTGCAAATAGATGTCGCTGTGCTGTGAAATCGGGTGCCGGAAGCGTCTTCCTCTCGGAATTTCCGTCGAGGGGAACCCTCCCCCGTCCCTCTACGCCGCCCCAGTAGTGAAAAATCCGCCTCGGAAGGCTCATAAGGACCCCGTAGCGGCGGAGGTTTGCACTCTCTGAGTGTACATATGCCTCTAGTTTTAAGTGCTTTAAAACGAAGCAAAAGAGTTAAAAAGATAGGATTGAAGCATGTGTCTAAGAATGCACTGATTCAATAGATTCAATGGTATCTTTATATTTATATATACATGGCAAATGGTGGTACATTTTTTAAAATCTAGTTAATAGTTAAAACAAAATCAAACTTGTAAGTGACCTCTGTAATTGTTTTATTTCCCTTAATATATAGTTTCTTTTGCAAAACACCATACACGATATTTTTATCATCTCTCTGAAGCAGTGTCCCTTTGATTGATCTTTAAGATATCTATTGATGTCCTTTTAGATTGCATATCTTTTTAGAAACTTCTTCCAATGTGTCTTCAAGGATATGGGCACATTTACAATCAGGAGAAGAACAATAACATACTTAAATGAACAGATGGTTACTTGAAACAGGTGTTATGGAGTATCCAACAATTTTTTATATATTATCTATGTATCAAATATTGAGATTTTTCCCTTTTATTGGAATGTCAATCAAGTATTTCAACACTTATAATGACCATTTTTACTATTACATCATTAAAAATAAAATGCTTTTGTTAAAGTATTGTATTTTACAAAATAAATGCATTTGATTGTTCTGACATTCTTTAAGAGTTTGATTCGGTCAAAAAAATGTACTGTCAGTATCGGTAGTCATTAGTAAGCTGAGTCCAATAAGTATTAGTAGTTAAATAATATCCATATAATTATTGAAAGCGATATTTGTTGATTATGAAAAACTTAATCAAGAAATCAAAATTTTGTCTTTTTTAAATTGTTCACACTTTTAAATCTACCGCTATCAATCGATAAAATTAATCCAATCGTTTGTGGTATTGAGTAGTTTAATAAAATTAAAAATGATAACTATCTAGTTTTTCCTTGTTAAAGCTGTATTTATTTTAGACAACGTATGCTGTGTCCAATAAGTATTGGTAGTTTTAAGTATAGCTTTTGAAAGTGATGTTCGTAGATTATGAAAAAAAATAATTGTTTTTGAAAAAAAAATGTTCACGGTTTTGAATCTACCGCTATCGATCGACAAAACTAATGCACTCATTGAGTAGTTAATAAAATTAAAATGATCAGTATCTGTATTAACAATCTACAGCCGATAGTACTGATCGGCCGAAATTCCATCTGTAGTCCTAGTTTTTTCCTTGTTAAAATAGTATTTATTTTAGACAACGTATTATGATAATCATGTGCCACAGTGACTTTAATGGGTTTGGCAACAACAGGGCATTAAATGTGAATACTATATGAACCAAGGCCTTTTCATAAGGTAAATACAAGTCATCATTTCGTGAATCATATTGGGGCAAAATAAAGCCCACATTTTGTATTTATTTAATCTTAGAAAAGGCAAATGGTGTTTTTTTGCAAAAGTGCAAATATTTGGTTTAAAAGTCGCCCATCTTTTGGCATTTATGTGCAAATAAATTTAGTACTCATTAATGTCATTGTGTGCTTCATGATAAAAGTTTCAACTACATAGTTATAAGTTGGGTAATATTATGTTTGAAATCCCATTTGTGGAACAGTCATGTTAAAATAGATTAAAATTACAACTGATTGACGATGATTTTGGCTTGAAAACTACAAATTATCTATTAAAAGACTGGCTAGAGAATTCCATTAAAAGTATGTAACATTTGATCAAAAAACTTATTAAAACTGAGGGATACACTCATATGTAATATTAGTTATTTTAAATTTAATGAACAACTAGAGGCATATATACACTCAGAGAGTGCAAACCTCCGCCGTCATGAGCCTTCCGAGGCGGATTTTTCACGACTGGGGAGGCGTAGAGAGACGGGGGAGGGTTCCCCTAGACGGAAATTCCGAGAGGAACACGCTCCCGGCACCCAATTTCACAGCACAGCGACATCTATTGGCAGAGTAGGCTAACTTGGAAAATTTAGTAGTATTTAGCTCATTTGGCGCCTTAATTCTGCACTCAGAGATGCCAAAATTTAATCACTTGTTCCTTTTGGCATTTCCAACAACTCCACAAAGTTTTATCCGAATCCGTTCAGTACTTTTTGAGTTATCCTGCTGACAAACCAACCAACCAACAAACCAACGCTGAGTAATGATGATTATCTTAAACCAAGCTTTAATATAATATCGTTTCAACTGCTTGTGATACACATTAAAATATAATGGACTAAATTCTTAAATTCCATAAATTTTCAATAAATCATATCTATTGTAAATTGCATAGAGCATTAACTTATCTAGCAAGGATTTATGTTCTAGTCTCTATAAGGTAGAAGAAATTCAAGTCCATAATTGTAGAGCTGATGAGCCATGTCCTTTATCCTTTGGCCCTATACCAATACTTAACTCTTTCTATTTATTCAGGAACGCTAATCATATATTTTCACTTCAGTATTTATCCTACAAATGCATAAAACTTAAGGCTTAAGTGAAAATATAAGAGGAACACATTTTAACTTCCTTGTGTGTATGGTTTAATGTTTAATTTAGGCTCCTGGGAAATTGTGCACTATGCAGATGTACTATTCACTTGTTTGCTTATGTCTTTGTGGTTTCGGAGAGTATATTTGTATGGTAAATAAAAAGTGAATGTAATAAAATGAATGACATGGCGGATGGTTAAAATTTTATGGTTACTTTTATCAATGAATTAGTGCAAAATGAAGATCATTAAGCATCATATTTAATTTTAATTCATTTATATATATATACACTCTTCGGGGTATATCATTGTTAGTTCATTTTTGGTTTCCTTAATTGTTTTAAGTGGTTTTGATATCTATTACTTTATCTCTTTTTCGATTGAAAGTTAGCTCATAACTTCATTCTTAACAAGGTTAATATTATTTGGATCAACAGCCAGGGATGCACTTCCAATGGGTAGCACTTTTAGGTAATTATTAAATACACTTTTTTCTATTGATAATATTTTATCATATAATAAAGCAATTCGAAACAAATGGTTTTATTTGGCAACACTTCAAATCTTGTCATGCACTATTATAGAAGGACCAACTCAAGAGTGTGTCGGACTTTTTTTTTGTATTATCAGACTCTCACACTTTCTTTAGGCCAATTTTAAACTACTTAAAATTGTTTTTAACTTTACATCTTAAAAATGTGACTTATTTTTTTAAAATAGTTTATAAAAACAACTAGAGGCATGTATACACTCAGAGAGTGTAAACCTCCGCCGTCACAGGGTCCTTATGAGCCTTCCGAGTCGGATTTTTCACGACTGGGGCGGCGTAGAGGGACGGGGGAGGGCTCCCCTCGACGGAAATTTCGAGAGAAAGACGCTCCCGGCACCCAATTTCACAGCACAGCGACATCTATTGGCAGAGTAGGCTAACTTGAAATATTTATTAGTATTTAGCTCATTTTACATCTTAATTCTACACTCAGAGATGCCAAAATTTAATCACTAGTTTCTTTTGACACTTTCAACAACCCCACAAAGTTTCATCCGAATCCGTTCCGTACTTTTTGAGTTATCCTGCTGATAAACCAACCAACTTACCAACCAATAAACCAACGCCAGTGAAAACAATACCTCCTTCGGCGGAGGTAACTATTTCACAAACATATGACAGTTTGGTGGAAGTGGTATATTTTTGTTCCTGGTGTAAAAAATAATTTTGTGTTACTTCTTCATTACCTCCGCCGAAGGAGGTATTGTTTTCACTGGCGTTGGTTTGTTGGTTTGTTTGTTTGTTTGTTTGTCAGCAGAATAACTCAAAAAGTACTGAACGGATTCGAATGAAACTTTGTGGAGTTGTTGGAAATGCCAAAAGGAACAAGTAATTAAATTTTGGCATCTCTAAGTGCTTTTTTAATATGCAAAATGAGCAAAATACTACTAATAATAATAATGAAATGGGGTCTCTATTCAGGGAGTAGGAAAGAACAAACGCTAAAAAAATGTTCATTGACGTATTATTGTCCATTTATCAGCTCAGGACTATGTCAACCCAGTGACGTAGCTTAAACTTCTTCCTCTACCCGTCTTCCCATAATAACATAACATACATATAATAACGCTAATATTAAGAGCATGATGGAGAAAAGAAAGGAGTTTAAACATCCAGTGACGTATTTCTGAATTGACCAATAACAAGTATGACGTCAATGGATGTTTTTTAGGATGGCTCTCTCCTCACTCATTATTCACCAAACACACCTACTTATGTAGACATATATGATTGGATTATAATTCCGTTAAGTGATTCATATGAATCACTATTCATTTGTGGGGATCGGCGGAGGTTTGCACTCTCTGAGTGTATACATGCCTCTAGTTCAGGATATAACTTCAAAAAGTTATTCATTTCTTTTAAAAAAACCTATTTTATTTCCTTTTCTTGGACCTTGGTAACAAACAATACCCATGTGACAATTTATTATAGGAAATTAATAGCATATGAAATGTATCATATATATGTATATGTTTTGAATCACTAATAAATGCTTTTATCATAATAGAACAAGGCCCATGCTTTCATTTGAATATATATATATATCATTATTAAAAATATATATATAATGAAAATGAAATTTGTGTACTTCTTGTAATAAGAATAATGCAACTTTGTCACAAGATAATTTATTCATGAAAGGAATATAAGACCCTTACTTGGAACATAATGAGGTAATATATTTTTAATATATTGTAAATCTTTGCTTTTTGCTGGAAAAGGTAATTCAAAGTATTAGGTTTGATAACATTATTCAGCATTTCCACATCTTTGCGTATTACCTTTTGGATAATTGATTATTACCTCCACCGAAGGAAGTATTGTTTTCACTGGCGTTGGTTTGTTAGTTGGTTTGTTTGTCAGCAGGATAACTCAAAAAGTGCCGAACGGATTCGGATGAAACTTTGTGGAGTTGTTGAAAATGCCAAAAGACACAAGTGATTAAATTTTGGCATCTCTGAGTGCTTTTTTAAGATGCAAAATGAGTTAAATACTAATAAATATTTCAAGTTAGCCTACTTTGCCAATAGATGTCGCTGTGCTGTGAAATTGGGTGCTGGGAGCGTCTTCCTCTCGAAATTTCCGTCGAGGGGAACCCTCCCCTGGCCCTCTACGCCGCCCCAGTCGTGAAAAATCCGCCTCGGAAGGCTCATAAGCACCCCGTGACGGCGGAGGTTTGCACTCTCTGAGTGTATACATGCCTCTAGTTATATATCTTATTTGTATTTTTGTTGTTGTAATTATTGAGATGTATTCAAGGTGATCGATAAAGCATCAAGGTAATGAAATAGAAAACAAATAAAAGTTTTATCTCGCTTCTGACTTTCAGGGGGTAGTAGGTTTAATCGAAAGTCTTTTGACTAAAACGTACATACGAAAGCGTAAAGAAAATACAAATGTCCCTATAAGTTACTCAATAAGACCTGATATATGTTCGAACAAGAGCTTTAAACCCTGAAGGATCAATAAGGACAAACCTAGATTTACGAGTATATATTTAATCATATCTCATTTTGTTCAATTCCAATTTCTATTTAAGTTCTAGGTCACGTGAACTATGTAAGATGAGATATTAAGTTCACGTGTCATATTTGCAATAAGCAATTCCTACAGTCAGCAAGCATCTATTATGTATACCTATATAATTATATGTAGGTAATGTATATCCAAAGATTGTCAAATATGAACGAGAAAACCTTAAACTTATAGTTCAAGCTTACACCGGCCATGGATCTTTCCTCGCTCACTTAAGCAAATGGAAAAAGTCAACTGATGGAATGTGTAACGTCTGCATGGAAGAGACTCAGAGTGCAGATCTCTTATCAACAGATGTCCAGCACTATCGTATGAAAGGCATGATTCATCGCAAGAAGAAGATGAAGTACTTCGTATTTTAAAATTAATGAGATGTAAAAAAAAATAAAAAAAATATTGAAGAAAACTATACTATAAACTAGAACTAACATTTACTGTTGTAGCGCATATACCCCTTTGTGTGGTTGCACTCTTTATCTTATGCATTTATTGTACAATTATATTATGTCTTTGTAATATTATATGTATATATGTATGTATACGGTATACAGTAATAAACCTTTAAACAAAAAAAAATGTATATCCATTGTTTTTAGTGAAACAAATCATAAAAGTATTCTTTATAAAATGATCACTTGAGGACACCATTGATTTTGATTTCATTTTTTCCAAAATTTAGTTGACAGTTGTTTGGACAGCCACTCCCACTTCCCTCTAGATTTAGGACAAGCGTATAACTCTAATAGGCTAAAAAGGATTGTTTAAATAATTGAAAAAGGTGTTTGAGGTTTATATTGTGCCTTTAATCATTGTTTGATTAATTTTAGTGCTTCTTATTAATGTTGTACTCTTCGCAGAAGTAATAACTTGAGACAAGAATGTCTATTTATGTTTTGTTTATAACACAATTACTTTGGAATGTTTTAGATCTAAAACAAGAGGAAGTTACCTCTAGAAATAAACGTCGAATTAGTTAAGAAGAAGGATAAATAAAAGCAATTATTATATGTATGAGAATAATAATATATAAACTAGAGGAGTCAGAGAGTGCAAACCTCCGCCGATCCCCACCAAATGAATCACTGGTCTTTTTATCATTTGCCATAGATGTCGCTGTGCTGTGCTCTCCTCTTTGAGAGCACAACACAGCGACATCTATTGGCAGAGTAGGCTAACTTGAAATATTTATTAATATTTGCTCATTTTGCATCTTAAAGAAGCACTCAGAGATGCCAAAATTTAATCACTTGTTCCTTTAGGCATTTCCAACAACTCCAGAAAGTTTCATCCGAATCCGTTCCGCACTTTTTGAGTTATCCTGCTGACAAACAAACAAACCAACCAACCCACAAACCAACGCCAGTGAAAACAATACCTCCTTCGGCGGAGGTATATATAAGGTGGACAATATTTAGCCATATGAGTATAAGCATAAATAGACACAATCCACTTTGAATCCAGTCCAACCCTATTACAATGCTACAATTATGAGTTATCGCATTCCATAAGGGTAATGTCTTAGCACCAGAACAAAGAAAGCGTTTATTACAATTATAATACTTATCAACTATGTATATTAACTTTTGATATGAGCTAAAGCAATTGAAGTATGAATAAATAATAGCTTTTTTTTACCCGTTGAAGACAACTCCTGGTGAATGTCATTTATATACGTTTTCGTTTCTTTTTATTGACAAAGGTCCTTGAATCCATATGAGACATGATTGAAGGCTGCAATAACTCTCTCCGAAGGTAATTATGTGGTCGAAATTTGATGCCATGAACTTTTAAATGGATAAGACCTAATGCATTATTAGTCATTATATTTAATATTATCAATTCTTCATCCCCTCTCTCATACTTATCCTATATGTGTCATGGCTAATGCATTTGAAGGCATCCTAAGCATCTTTAGTCAAATCCGACATTTACCCAACATAATAATTATGCACATAGAGTTCCACCTTGATATTCAACTGTCAAGGACTTGCTCAAAATTATGATGATGATGATGGAAATGGGTGATAAAAACGTCCAGCCTTGAGTTAGCTTCTTTTCTTTGATATCCTTAACTTATATATTCTCAGCCTTGGCTTTTTCCAACTCCTTCTTAAGACGACGACAAGAACAGAAGGCTTTATTCCTCTGATCTCTTTTATTATAAATTAATTGAGCATTTGAATAATGAGCGCCAAGAGATAATTGTTTTAATTAACCCCAAGCTTAGGAAAAGAAGGGATGTGTGCACAGATAATCTCTTATACATAGTTTACACAAAGCCAAAAAGACTTCTTGCAGCTCTATTGCTTATATACGTATGGTTTTTTATATTAAGTTTATTCATGTTAGTGTAATTTATTGTCTATCGAAAGCGATGCCATTTAAGGTATCCCATCTCAATGTATGAATCTCTTTAACATGACGTCACATGTGACGTAGGCTATTATGTTAGTTTTTCTAAAGTCAATGTTTAATTTTAATGACTGAGAGACTCCTGATTCCCTCAAAATATGCCTAGGCAGATTCTTACCCTTCTTTAAGATATATTGAGTGGCTTATAACTTATCTTTACTCATCTTTAGAAGAAGACCATCAATCCTTGTTCCTCCTCAGATAAGATCAAATGAATCCTCACTGTTATTTGCTCCTAGTCACTCTGACGTATGGAAATATCCAGTATGACTTTAACACACTGATACCAGATTAAATTTGGACGTGATAGGGTTTATTTCGGGATCAAACAAACTAAAGTTTACCTTAGAAAATATGTAAACAGTGATTTGAGCCACAAATAACGGAATTGGATATAATATTAAATAATCTTTTCAGATTTGAACCCTTGCATGGGTAATATATACTAATTAATACTCGACAATAAATAAAGTAATCAAACAAATATGCTTCTCAGTGAAGAGGTGGCAAACAGTTTATTTGCATTATTTTCTTTTGATGCATGGGATCCTATCTAAACAAAAGAATAAAATACATGTCTACAATATATATATATATATATCTTTTCAAAGCCAAAACATTTTCCTTTGTTATGTTGTATTTGTATATAGAGAATATAGCCTTTTAAAAGAGACAAAACCTTCGCACGTCTATCATATGTAAAAATAATATTTTCTCTCTGCTAAATAAGAGGCCTTAGTTTAAACATTAAATGCACTGCCATCGAAAACAATTCATTATTGACAAATATAAAAGTATTATAATATTATTAGTCATATAACAAAATATATGGTTTGCAATATTCATTCAATATCCTTTATCTATGATTTGTGTTTATACAGATAATATGATAGGAACTCCCTCCTTTTTATGTCAAAGTTTAACTATTTAATTCCAGGGCTTAGTATTCACTGGTTACCTCCGCCGAAGGAGGTATTGTTTTCACTGGCGTTTGTTGGTTTGTTAGTTTGTTGGTTTGTCAGCAGGATAACTCAAAAAGTACTGCACGGATTTGATTGAAATTTTGTGGAGTTGTTGGAAATGCCAAAAACCAGAAGTGATTAAATTTTGATATCTCTGAGTGCAGAATTAAGGCGCCAAATGAGCTAAATACTACTAAATATTTCAAGTTAGCCTACTCTGCCAATAGATGTCGCTGTGATGTGAAATTGGGTGCCGGGAGCGTCTTTCTCTCGGAATTTCCGTCTAGGGGAACCCTCCCCCATCCCTCTACGCCTCCCCAGTCGTGAAAAATCCGCCTCGGAAGGCTCATAAGGACCCCGTGACGGCGGAGGTTTGCACTCTCTGAGTGTATATATGCCTCTAGTTTATATAATGATTTTAAAGTTTTTATCATTGATGCTTGTCGTTTGTTTAAGATTGTATTTATTGTACAGCATTTAATTTTACCATTTAAATTTAACGATCTCATTTTAAACTTACATTTTTGGTGTATATGCGATTTATATTAATGAATATAATTTATTTATTTAAATGTAGTTTTCTACAGAGAATAAATTAAGAGTGTTTAAAAAACTCTTTGGTAACACCCTCACAAGTAGAAAAGAAAAATGGTTCCGATACAGAATGTCGACATCTTCTCTGTTCACCAATAAATCAAGGGAGAACAGAGATGAAAGGAACTGCAATTTCTGTTGCGAAGAAACGGAGACATCATGCCATTTATTTTATAACTGTATAAAAATTAAGCATGTTATAAATATGGCTTCGGAGCGAATAAGAAACGAATTCCAAACTTCCATCTCCATGTATGAATGGTTGGTGATGCTATCCCCCTCAAATGAAAATTTTAATAAGATTGAGCTGATCATTACAAGACTCCTACTCTTCATCTACGCGGCGCGGTCTGCAAACAGAGCGATCCCAACTGGTCTCGATAGTTGGATTGACAAGGAGCTGCTGCTTTTAAGAAACTTTAATGAAAGAGGATTTATAGTAAATTCTAGTCCCCAACCTTCTCCCTAAACATCCTATTTTTGTCCGCTTTCCGTTTTTACATTGTTTTTATTACGTGGTATATGATTTGTATATTTTTATATTTTATTAAGCATTTTTATGATATGTTTCATGTCCTTTAACAGTTGCTCTCCCCCATCCTTACAGATGTATTTTACTGTAAAAAACTGAAATTTTTTGTTTCCTCAAAGACGTGAATAAATAATGAATATTGAAAAAAAAAAAAAAAAAAAGAGTGTTTAAAAAGATCAGTTAGCTTGATTTTTATTGTACCAATTATGTATAAAATATATTACACAGAAATGAAGAAAAAATCAAGTTGGAATGTTACAAACAACTCGTGAACTCTTTGTATCCCCGAGTGAACTCTGTGGGGTCAAAGTTAATAAACACTACTACAGTTAATTTATCTTCTTTTTCTCCTTCTCACTACTAAATACATGTCAAACATGATTTTGCAAAATCCATTTAAAGACAACAATGATGCTAAGGTTGGTCACGCATCCCTTTTTATGTGCAGTCATTCTTAGTGAGAGAGGTCAAATAGCGGAGGATGCGCACCATGACTTTAAAGACATTGAGTTAATTTATTTATTACTTGAGATTATGCCTGTTCTTTATATGATTTAATTTGTGATATCAGATTTTATTTCGACCAAATTCCCGGATGCTGGGGCTGATATGTTAGGATACAAATCGGAGATCTTTTTTCAAACGGTAAAAAAAGAAGAAACCTGAATAATTCTAAGGCGTTGGCATTATGAAATAAGACTTTTCATCATTCATGATCTGTTGATGAGGTGTGGACATGAACTTGGATAAAATAATATTTTAAAACACTAGTGTTCTTACTGAATGGCTCTCAATCCATGAAATTTAAGGATCATATGTATTGAATATCCCAATATCATCCCTTATTACTTGTTAAACAAGACAAATACTCATTCTTATTCCTAGAGTGAGAATGAATGTTTTTTTGCCAATGGTATCTGACTATAAATTGATGATGACTCTGTCGATAAGGAGTCTAAAATAAGCAGCCAAATGAAAAATAGGTGCTATCGATATTTTATTCAGAACCACAAAGTTTTTTATTGCCGTATTGAAATGATGTATAATTATATGTCAAACTATTTAAAATTGTTTTATTACATAATGAAAAATAATTACAAATAACTTGATCAATAAAGAAATAAGAAAATTACAAATAAAGTATTTCATAAGAGCAATAAACAAATATGTTGAACCAAAAGTCAACTAATTTCAAAATTATAGTCTTTTGTAAAAACGAAGGGTCTTTTCATGTATTTCTTTGCACTCTATGAACAGGATGGGTATAATTACACATGCTAAAATGCAAATTTTAAATACTTAATTGAGGTATGGCGTCAATAATGGATTAATTCCTAATTTTTCAGCTGTTGGATCACCTCTGATTGTATGTGCTAATTCGTGACAATGTGTATAGTTTCTTCTGTATATTTCTTAATGATTTTCATTGTGTCGTTGATATGCATTCGTAATATGACTGCAAGTTGTTCGAACATGAGTTTGTTGAGGGTAGGTAAACCTGTATTACTCGGTAGATCAGAAATTCAGACGCACTCTCAGTAAAACTATCGCCATGTCATTTATCAGGGCTTGTATAGAGTCTCCTATGGGTAAAGATTTGATGTTGAATTCTTGCATGACGTCTGGCATCGGCACAGATCATCAGTTTGGCAATCACAAGAGCCACGTTACTTAATAGTGGGTCAAGGGAGATGTATGCTCAGAGTTGACTTCGTCTCTTTATGTCCGAAGACACGTTTTTCTCGGTGACGGGTAAATAAAAAGAGCTAGTTCAAAGGGTGTCCAGTAATTTCATCACGCGTAAATTCGTCGTGGACCTTTTTATAGCCGTTTTTTTGGTCGTGGGTATTTACATAGCTTGCTCTTTTATAGTCAGTCAATTTTGTCGTTCTTTTTTTTTAGTGGGCATTTTTGTCGCGAAGCTTTTTTGTAGTGTAGTATTTTCCTCGTTCGTCTTTTTCTCGTGGGTATTTGGGTAGCGTAGCTTTTTTGTAGTGGGTATTTTTGTCGTAATTTATTTTCTTACTTTGTAGACCTTATCGGGCTCGGTTGGGGGTCTCATAGGGTTTTAATCTACCGCTGACACTTTTTAGGTTGTTCTGCCAGGAGTACTATGGGATTGAAATTGATTGCCGATTCTTATTAATGTGAAACACACTCGCCTAGTGTCTGAAAAACTAAATAGATTTCGAACCAATGAGGCTGGTGAAATCCTTTAAATTAAGGTATATTTTTTTAGGCCAATTGTTTTCACCTTAAGAAGAGTCGGCGGTGGATTTCAAACCCATGGGACACCCGTTAAAGTAGGCACTGGCACATGCCGTTAAATTAGGGTCTACGAAAGTATTAAGCTGGGAGTTTTCTACCTTAATAAGAGTCGGTGGTCAATTACAATCCCATAGTACTCCTGGCGGAACAACTAAGGCTCAGGTGTGCAAAACTCTAAGGCCGTGTGTCTATTCTCCCAAAAAAGTGTCAACGGTAGATTTAAACCCCATGGTACTCCCGACTGAGCCTGCGAGATTAGGTCTACAAAGTAAGAAAATAAATCGCGACAAAAATACCCACTACAAAAAAGCTACGCTACACAAATACCCACGAACGACAAAATTGACTGACTATAAAAAAGCAAGCGATGTAAATACCCGTGACAAAAAACGGCTATAAAAAGGTCTGCGATGAAATTGCAGTAAACCGGTTCAAAGTGATAACAAATGATGACCCTGGGTAGTATAGCTTGCTGAGATTGAGAAGAAGACCATTTCTTTCAACTTGCTTGGTGCATGGGTCTCCATAGTGGAGACCCATATTAAGCTTATCAAGTTTTAGCAGTTGTAGTCTTTGATAAGTTATCTATACAAAAATTTCATAGAACGACTACTTCAGTTGCAAGAAACGACATGTTTTCAGATTAATCAGCAATGAAGATCCCAGGACCGAGCAATATCGAATTCCAAATCGAACTTCGAGATTCAAACTCATCCACAGCTTGCCTCTCTCAACTTTTATGCCCAAAAGCAACTAGGAGATGTTTTAGAAAGTTCATCGTTCATTCTTATATGAAACTAGAGGCATATATACACTCAGAGAGTGCAAACCTCCGCCGTCACGGGGTCCTTATGAGCCTTCCGAGGCGGATTTTTCACGACTGAGGCGGCGTAGAGGGACGGGGGAGGGTTCCCCTCGACGGAAATTTCGAGAGGAAGACGCTCCCAGCACCCAATTTCACAGCACAGCGACATCTATTGGCAAAGTAGGCTAACTTGAAATATTTATTAGTATTTAGCTCATTTGGCATCTTAAAGAAGCACTCAGAGATGCCTAAATTTAATAACTTGTTACTTTGGCATTTCCAACAACTCCACAAAGTTTCATCCGAATTTGAGTTATCTTACTGACAAACAAACCAACCAACAAACCAACGCCAGTGAAAACAATACCTCCTTCGGCGGAGGTAATAAAGAATAAAGTCAAGGCCTTTTTATGATATACATTCTTACGTCATAATATTATTTATATATTATTTTTTTTGACTTTATTGATATTTTGTGTAATTGCATATGAATACATATATTATGCATATGAGTACATATATCGATATTTATAAATGTAAATATATTTGTAACATTAAAAATCGTATTTGAAGATATCATATTATATCTCATAATTTGTCTTTATTTATTATAAATAAAAACCAATGGTTTGCATTTTGGGATAATCCAAAGTGAGAAGGGTTAAAAGTGAAATAAAATTTTTTCCTTCTCGGCTGATAAAGTCCTTCAACAGAGAATACTTACATCATTCCACTTACATATGTAGATACCAGCCATGGTTAGTCGTGAGGAGACATATTATTCTTATTATTTCAAAACTTAATAAATTTCTTCACATTATGACATAACTTTCCTTGTATTTTTATACGGTCATTTTTTGTATACCATAGCAATAATAATAATCATAAATAATTTAAACATTATTACAGCAATAATTATCCACCATGTATTTAACTACCAAAGAACCCTGAGAGTAATTTTATAATATATTTATCAAGGCATTTAACTTCTCGTATATCTTTCTTATATATAACAAAACATATAGTTTTGTTTTCTTTCAAACTTTTATGTTTATCATTTAAGAAACTATAAAGATGCAAGAGTTTGTTTCATCATAGAAACAAATGTGACTTAAGCAAAGGGTAAATTCTTACATTTTTGTATGAACCTTTTTCATATAAGTATTTTAATGCATCTTTTCAAAGTATTAAATATGTCGTATCTAATTCAAATATGATATAAAGAATTAATATTATAATCTTTTCATGAACTTATTTTTGACAGGAACGGATTTATTATTTTTTTAAGGGATTTAAAAAATGTTTAGGTTAAAATATGTTTATAAAGGTTTTTTTTTTTGTAATTAAGGATTTCTTAACAAATTAAAGGAAACTTTATCACGTAGATTCGTAGCTCAATAAAAAATACATACACTCAGAGAGTGCAAACCTCCGCCGTCACGGGGTCCTTATGAGCCTTCCGAGGCGGATTTTTCACGACTGGGGCGGCGTAGAGGGACGGGGGAGGGTTCCCCTCGACGGAAAGGTAAGGAGTTTTAAATGTTATTTATTAGATGAATCTGAGATGCCATGCCATGTCTAGCTACACTTGATGAACCATTCCAGACCAAGAAACCGACCCGTTAAACCGACTCCAAACAGCCAAAACCCAATTATTTTCGTCCGCACTGCGCGCGGACGAACTATTGCGGGCGCGCTTCGCGCCTGATTAAAATGCCCTTTTTAAAATCTGAGCACCACTAACTCTGAATGGCTGTGCACGCCCCTGCCAGCAGGAGTACCAGGACTATTCCCGGTGGGCCGCTGGCCTCAAGAAACATAAACGGCCGTTGACAGCCTCCCAATAGCATATTGGGGCCTGTATAAGGGCGGCGAGGGCATAATTGTCCCGGTGGATAAATTCTTCCCACTCCGTTCCTGATCACACATAATCCATTGTCCAACATTTTCCAATCTACTTTTGTTTATTGTATTGTCGAAAATGAGCTCGTCACAATTATGAAATATTGAAATTTGAATCCAAGCGTCACTGATCCCAAGCGTTCTAAATCACAATCATGACACATCGGTTTACAAATCTCCCTCGAATCAAACATCGAGTTCTGATTGTCAAAATTATTTTGTATCAGGGTGTCAAAATAAGTGTCCAAGTGTTCGCAGGTTACATATATCACAGTTATGAGATTTCTAAAGCTTCAAACCAACCGTATATGGTTCCCATTTTGAGATATCTCTAATTAATTTAGTTACTTTATGTAATACATTTACATGGAACACCAGATGATTGGATGCATCTCTTATTCATCTACAAAGATCATCATTTGTTTTAGAAGCTGCAAATATCTTTTGTTGAATAATGTTTCATGCAACATATAAAGATAAATTAAATAAGTGTATCTTTATTCATCATTTTTCAAAACTTATTGTATAAAGATCATAAATGTATTCATAACTAGAGGCATGTATACACTCAGAGAGTGCAAACCTCCGCCGTCACGGGGTCCTTATGAGCCTTCTGAGGCGGATTTTTCACGACTGGGGCGGCGTAGAGGGACGAGGGAGGGTTCCCCTCGACGGAAATTCCGAGAGGAAGACGCTCCCGGCACCCGATTTCACAGCACAGCGAAATCTATTGGCAGAGTAGGCTAACTTGAAATATTATTAGTATTTAGTTCATTTTGCATCTTAATTCTGCACTCAGAGATGCCAAAATTTAATCACTAGTTTCTTTTGGCATTTCCAACAACTCCACAAAGTTTCATCCGAATCCGTTCCGTACTTTTTGAGTTATCTGCTGATAAACCAACCAACCTACCAACCAATAAACCAACGCCAGTGAAAACAATACCTCCTTCGGCGGAGGTAAATATATTAATTCAAAACCTTTTTCGTCATAGGAATAAATGGAAGGAAAGGAAGTATTTTAGCCAGTGGGCTAGCCTTGAGTAATAGATAATTGTATAAAGTTTTAGAAGGATATAAAAGGGACATCAAATTATTGATATTGTTTAATGAGGGGGGGGGGAGATATCATGTAGCGTTCATGCATCTCGTAAATTATATATGCACTTTGTAATGAAAGTTCATGGCCCAAAAGGTTTATTTATTTTTATTAAGGATTCTCATTTGACTTTTCTAAAATGAATACTACTTGTTGAGGTATTTGGGGCGATCAAGAAGGAAATTTATCGTGATATAAAGATGAAATGTTACATTTTTTAATTTACATAATTGAAATCAGACATAATTTCTTTTTGGATTCTTACAGGAACTTCTTAGTTTTTGATTCATTAGATCAAATCGATTGGAACTCTATTTGGATTTGGAATATAAAAAGGCACTTTTCAAGAATATCGACAGAGGATTGAGGTTGCGTGATAAATTTTAAAGTTCCACTTGCAAAAGCTACCACTATAAAAAATAAGAGCGGGAAAAGAAGAAAGGGGCTTTCATCATTGTAGGGTGCCATTTATCGGCAGTTTATGAAGTAACTCATATTGTAATATGTTATTGAAGGGCATCCTCCACGCTCTTGGGTGAAGGCATAAAGTCCCAAGGGAAACAGGACTTACATCATAAACTACTGATAAATAGCATATGATCATAGCCTCGTACTTCTTTTCTTACTCTCATTTTACAGTGGTATATTTTGCTATTGGAACTTTAAAATTTATCTAGTAATCTCAAAATAGTTGATATTCTTAAAAAGTAATTATAAAATCATCAAATGAATAAACATTATAGCGTTAAAAAACACCAACATTTTTGCAATATTGTGATGTGTGTCATAATTTCGCTATATGCTTGAATGAATTCTCCAATCCACAAGTTGGTATAATAAACTCTTATTAAATACACTTTTTGAGTAGAACAAAATTTCATCTCCATTTAATCTCGTTGAGGAATTTTATTTAAACTTTATTTTTCACGTCAAAATTTATAGCACACTCAAATTGTCAACACTTTTAAAGACGTATTCAGAATCCCTAGAAACTAATTCGGATGTGCACTTTGGTACATTAAACTTTATATATATATATATATATTCTTTTTTTATTATGGGTCATTTATTTAAAAATCAGACATAATAAAATATATACAATAATAAATATAAAGAGCAAGAGGGGTTGTGATAATAAAATCATAAATAAACATTGTAGTATGTTATATTTTGAGTTACTAAAAGTATATTTAACTTAATAAAAATAAAATGAGATCTAAATGAGTCCTTTTTTCTAAATTTTTTACTTCTTTAATATAATATATTGTAAATAACACGCCGTTTTAATGCGTTTTTATGAATATAATATAATTTGATGAAGTTGTACTTTGGTACAACAAAAAAATAAGTTTATTCTTATTTATTCAAACAATTTTAATGATAAGCATTACTCCAAAGCTTAAGAAATGTTACTGTTCATAGGCGCAGAATAATTTTACTGATTTTATAATGTTGATTTGATCTGATCTCATAAATTGCATTAATTTAAGCCCTTACGATGCTTACTTTACTCTCATTTTTGGTATAATAAATATTTGCAATAAGGAATCATTAAAGTATCATAAAAACTGTCTGCAGACCAAAGCGATATGTCTATTTAAAACCTACCAAAAAGGGGTTTGGCATTTTTACTGCTATTTAAAGATCAAGTTGTATAATCCCGAATGTGTATTATTTTGACCGTTCCAATCAATTACATATATTTTATTGTTATAAAACTTCTTTCTAATAATGTATATCCATTTTAGAGTCATAAAAATCGTCATTGATTGACAATGAGAATCCTTTTAATGCTGCTGGCATGGATACAAGGATAAGAATATTTATTTAGAAAAGGCCGTCCAAAATATATATGTTGCACCTAAGCTTAAGATATCGAAGAGTGTAAAACCGTCAAAAATATGTATTTGGAAATAAGTGCATACATAATATTGTAAAGGAAAGAAATAGAATGTTAAAAGCTATTGAGAGGAAAATTTTAAACTTTTTTTTTTACAGAAACCTTGAAATACTGTATTGATTCATATTTCATTTAAGTTTTTTTTCAGCGAAAAAATAGCATATTGAGGTTTCAAAACAAAAGTCTTTGTACCATGAGGTTCTATATGCCATATTGGGATTTCATATATACCATAAAATAGACATAGGGTTGTGAGTGCCACAATTATGGCCCATATTAGTTTCAAGCAAATCGGCAATGGAATCTATATCGCGTAATATATAGTGTCATGTTCTCACTGTAACATTAGTAGATACTGCTGTTACTGTAGGATATATTGCGTATATATATATATATATAGGTATATATATATATATATTATATAGGTATATATATATATAATATATTATAATATATATATATATATATATATAATATATATATATATATATACAGGGTTGTGAACGGAACGTAAAATTGAACGGCGTTCCGCGGAACGGAAGAAATTGAACGGAACGATGAACGGAACGGAAAAAATTGAACGGAACGATGAACGGAACGCTAAAATTTGTCTTTTTTGCGTTCCGTTCAAATAATATTCAAGAGGAAATCACCCAACCTCGAGTTTACTATGTATTATACATTTTTATCAGTCATAGTTGTTGTCGGTCACTAAATTTAATTATTTAGTTACTAACATAACTTTATTTATTCCGTTCGTTATCCCTTTCGATCATTATCGTTCTAACCTCAAAACTAAGGAGAGGGAAGTTGCGTCCAGGTGTAGAGTGTTAATTGATGCACTCTCTTTTGGGATCAAACGAAGATTTGGAGTCTACTTTGAACGTAGGGAGATGCTAATTGCTTCAGCATATCTCCTTGGTTCAAAGTAGGCTTTTTAGACATCGCAAAGCAAGAGTTAGCAAGAAATTATTTACTAGAGGAGGCCGAAGAACTGGGAGATTTTCCTTCTAGCCAACTTTTGCAAGAATCGGCAGTGGAAGAAAAAGGCAATTTCTGTGCCAAGAGGCCGAAGAAGACTGACTCAGCTAAGCAGGAGGTTGACTGCTTCTTAACCGATGAGTTTTAGGCAATGGAATCAATTATTGCTTATAAAAGGCTTAAAAAGATTTTCATTCGATATTATACTTCCCGGCAGTGCCAGTTTGGAGAGACTCTTCTCCAAATCTTAACTTTTATTGTGAAGGACAAGGCAAAAGATAGGAGATGAAAATTTCGAAAGCAAATAAATAGTGTAATTTATAAACTAATGTTATTCTTAAGATTGTAAATAAATAAACTTTTCGTAATTATTATCAGATAAAGCAATAATTATGAGTAGTATAGATCGAGAAATTCGGTGGACCATATGTGGTTGTGATTTTTACATATTTGACTTTTCCAGGCTTGTGAACGGAACGCAAAATTGAACGGCGTTCAGTGAACGCACGTTCAATGAACGGAACGCTGAACGGAACGCAACTTTTTTTTTGAACGATGAACGCAAAAAAAAGAGTTTTGCGTTCAGCGTTCAATTTTCCCCAACTTTTCTTTGACTTTTTTGGAAATTCTTAAAAAAAAAAACGTCATCACTACGCAGTACTTTTTGGGAAATTATTTTCTAAAAAAAAAACGTCATCACTACGCAGTACTTTTTTGGGAAATTCTTTTCTAAAAAATAAACGTCATCACTACGCAGTACTTTTTTGGGAAATTCTTTTCTAAAAAAAAAAATCACTACGCAGTACTTTTTTGGAAAATTCTTTTTTAAATATTTGAACGCTGAACGCTAACGGAACGCTGAACGCAAAAACATGAACGGAACGCTGAACGGAACGCTAATTTTTTGAACGCTGAAAACGCACGCAAAAAAAGCTGAACGCTCACAAGCCTGGACTTTTCATATTGTAACATTTTTGGATTGGGGTAAAAAAATTGTTAATTTATCGGGCCGAGCCTCTGGTTCAATTATTTTATATCTTAAATATATTATCGAAGTTTGTAAATTTTTGGAGCTTTAATTGCGGTAACTAACTTCAAGCCGAACTATAAAGCCTGGTTTAAATTTATACCCGATACATACGAGGATGCAGTGAAAAGTAAAGAACCTTCTATAAGAATTTTTTTGAAATCCAATTTTTGAACGGAACGCAAAATTGACGGGTTCCGCGGAAAGGAAAGAATTGAACGGAACGATGAACGGGAACGGAACGGAAAAAAGTGGAAGCGCGTGCAAGCCTGTATATAATTTATATATACACCCCCACCGTGAAGCTTCATCAACTCCTCCCTCAAACACAGTACCATCGTTGGGGAGTGGGAACATCGCTGAGGATGGCCGTGATATTGCTTGATTCTTAAATTATTCAAGGAAATCATTATTCTGTAAGCTTTTCCAGTTAGAAATGCAGAAAAATATTGGACATCCTATTTTTAAATAGTTAACCTGTAAAAAAAGAGTGAAGGCGACAAACAGGCTCACTCATATAATGTGTAATCCAACAGGACATTCCATGGATTCAGATGAAGAAGAGTCCATATGTGGATTCAAGAAAATGACATTTAAAGCAAGCAACAACAGATGAAAACTTTTGATGATCCTTCCCAACACATAGATGACGTAATACCCCCCCCCCCCCCCCACACACACATCACTAATTAGGCCTATTTCATAATTTTTGACTTTATAGATGATATGAATGACGAATAAATGATTACATATTTTGTTTAAGAAAAGAAGACGTTTTTGAATAATAATATTTGTTTGGACCGTCTATTTTTGTTTATTAATGTTTCCTATTATCTACAGTTTCAGCAATCTATGGGGCCTTATATAAAGTTAATGTCCTTGTTCGGTTATGTACTTTAACTATTTGTCATTTACACAATCTTTTGATACTTATAGTTCTTGTCAAAGTTTTAATTACTGTGTATCGTAAACGAGAGATACTTTGATGCATATTTGTTTACATAAGTTGGAGGACACCACAGCTGCTATTCTTTAAAGAATGTTTTCAGGAAACAAATAACATATGCATATAATTGTTATGGATTTGAGCTCTTTAGGAAGAGATATTTTAAATTATATATTTCATATATAATTGATATTTTCAAAAATTATTTCCTTAACGAAAGAGGAGTCTCAGTTTTCTCAACATACGGATGGGGAGAGGAGGGGTTTCAAGGATGGTCAGCCCCATTGATCAATCTGGAGCTAATTAAATTTCTCTTCTTTTTCGCCTATTTGCTTCGATAGAATTGAATGGATATAAATAAGAATAAAGCGTGGAAATTAGTCAATCGAACTGAGGATCAATGATGTAGATCAAAATTTACCTTCCCCTTTCGGGGTTCGAACCTACGCCCTCAACACGAGAGTTGTACACGCCTTTTAGGCAATAAACAAAAAATATTCGGACTAATCTTTTACAGATTACTACTATAAAAATAAACAGTTCTCTTTTTATGGTATTATTACCTCCTCCGAAGGAGGTATTGTTTTCACTGGCGTTGTTTGTTTGTTGGTTGATTGGTTTGTTTGTTTGTTTGTCAGCAGGATAGCTCAAAAAGTGCGGAACAGATTCGATGAAACTTTGTGGAGTTGTTGGAAATGCAAAAGGAACAAGTGATTAAATTTTGGCATTTCTGAGTGCTTTTTAAGATGCAAATGAGCTAAATACTACTAAATATTCTAGTTAGCCTACTCTGTCAATAGATGTCGCTGTGCTGTGCTTTCAAAAAGGAGACCACAGCACAGCGACATCTATTGGCAAATGACAAAAAAGACCAGTGATTCATTTGGTGGGGATCGGCAGAGGTTTGCACTCTCTGAGTCCTCTAGTTTTCTATTATATCAGGTATATAATATAATGAAAAGTATAGTACAAAAAACAAACATTACCCTCCTTGATGGTACCCATATAAATAATAAAATAAAATTTGTTATCTCTATGAAAATTATAATAATATATTTTTAATTGGTCTTCAAAGATATGTTATATTTTAAAAAACATCCATTTCGAGTAGACAAAAAAGATTCTTTTTTAGGGAGTTACCGACAGCGAAATGAATTTGTATTTCATTTTGTCGCAAAAAACATAGGAAAGTAGTTTTATTTTACTGATAAATTATTGATTATACATTCTCTAGCTTTTTATATAAGAGAAACTATAGGTTGATATATCGTCCATTGGCTTTTTCTACTAAAATATCTATCTTATAATCAACTATCGCTATGTAATATATTAGCATACATAAACTTAAGTATTTTATTATTAAAGGACATTTATCCGAGTCAAGAGAAATGAAAATCCTTTGACCATAATGAGAACCAGATGTTGGTGGATTACTTATCTTTTGACCTCTAAAGTCTGTGGAACATATGGCCCGGCGATCACTCTTCACTTGGTTTATGGATCTCATCACGAATTTCATCATGGCTGCTTTAGGAAATATGTTGTTCTGCTATACTTATATATATATTTTTAATTATACATAATTTATGAGTAGAAAAATCTATACATTTGAATTACTTTCTACAGGTATCTTTAAGTACATATGTTTAAAGATCTTAGCCTCGTTGCAATCCTTTCTTAGCCATGTTGTTATTATTATTTAATGATCAGTATAAAGACAAATACAAGACTCACTATTCATATCGAATGTAAAAGGAAATTTATTTATTCATGGACGGTTAAGTCACTTTTGAACAGAATGTTTGTGTTAAAAAAAGCTTAACTTTTGTAACAACAAAAAAAAGTCATTTATTTTTTATCAAATATGTTTAATACAATTTAATAAAAATATACTAAAATTGCAGATAAAGTAAAATAAAAGTTGAATATAAACTCTTCTAAGTAATACATATATTAACATTATAGTTCAAATGTGCAATATACTTGCTAAGAAATCCACTATATTATTGTAAGATCATTTTCTAGAGGAAAACTTATGGTATCAATTGTCTGGTTAAAATTTACAAAAATAAATATATTGAAGGCTTACGGTTTATAAAAATATATCTTTTCATATATTTTAAAAGAAATTTTTCTACATAATATTTGCTTGTCTCTAGCTACTATATTACTACAAAGCCGATAAAAGATTGAATAGCTAAGCAAAATTTGCATGACAAACAACTCCTATTTTAGCATACATTATCCCATAAATAAGGAAGAGTTTATGTAAGTTCTCGTATTATTTACAATACACATCATATTGTCAGTTGGCTACTCAATTTATTATATTCTTAAAAACATATTTTCTACTCAATGATTATCCATTAATCCTCAGAATTGATGAAACACAATAACATTCAAAGTCCAGGCCCCTCTGCGATAGTAAAAAGATGAAGAGAAAACCTAGGATGTGAAAAAGAAATGTCATTTTTCGATCCAATAACTATTATGCGAAATACATACACCGACTCAAGACAAAAAACCGGCTATTCATTCCTCGCTCTTCTGAGTAAATCCAGGGCTAATCCAGAAAATCAGGTCTGTCATTGGTGTAAGAAGTGGAGGAGACATCCTTCCACTTCTTTTACTTTTGTCAGAAAATCCTCCCAGTTATCCGTGCCGTGTAAGAGCTTATGGAACAACATTGGAACCGTCTGATTGGCTAATTTCTACCTCACCTCGATATGGGAAGGCTTTCCACATAGAGTATATAATCTCCTTGATGCAAGGGCTTCTTTATGCATGCAGGGTCAATGGAAGATGCATTCCAGCCGGGATACGAAAATGGTGGTCCAAAGCATAGAAACTCTTAGATATGCAACAACGTAGTCAACAAACAAGGCAGTTTCTTTAAATTTTATATACAAAACACGATGTCACATAAATAATTTTATTTTTAAGAATTGATACAGCTTTGCAGGCTTTTGGTTTTATTATTGTTATCTTTAATAATGCATTTATCTGTTTTCTATCAATCTTTTAATACTCATCTTCATTTTTATTTTACCTTTTTTAAACATATCACAAGTCATTGTAATTAGATGTATTAGAAAAATTGTATTGAAATATATATTTCATATTTAAAAAAATATATCCCAACTTTGATAGAAAGAAAATGGACCTGGGAGGAAGTTTGACGTTACTCTCCCTATTATACCAAAAATACTTGAAAATAATTGTTGATGTTTTTAAACCGTCTGTTGAACGGAGAAGAACCGTTGCGTTTAAATTCAATAAAAGAAATTTTTACTCCCGAACGGCTGAGGAAAAGGCTCTAGAGAGTGGAATTTTCACCATTCACGACATCACCCTAGAATGCCCTTTCCGGAAGGGAGGTTTAAGTTCCCTTTAGAGACATCGGCAACCATCACTCCTTGCTGAAGCCTTGGCATTTGAAGATGTCTTGTCCTACCCGGTTGGGATCTGAAGAGGGTAAAAAAAATCTGCAACGACTTTTTGGCTCTCTTAGATCTGCCTGAGATATGGAGAAAAAGGATCATGGGTTCTCTTATATAAATTGTAGATGGGAGTAAATTCACTGCCCAATTGCAAATTTCAGCTAATTTGCTAAGTTCTTTAAACCTTGTAAGATTGTGGACGTATCTATAATTCAATTATTCATGCTCTTGTGGATTGTCCCGCAGTAGGAAATATTAAAAAAATCTTATGTTAAATGTAAAAGGCTTAAGCGATCCTCAGACGTCCAAGTACACGAAAGCAAGCATCCTCTTTGGCCGAGGAGCAATGCATCTTCACTGCGAACGAGGCTTTAAATAGTGCCCTTCTCAACTCAAAAGCACTTATAGCGGAAAGGCTAACCCTATATACTCCTTTACTACCGGCAGAACTAAGGACGATAATCATCGCGGCAGCGGCACGATACACCGCGTTGGACCTGAAAATTCCTAGTCGTCATGACGATTCGTGGACTCTGGCCTCAAAGGAAGTGAAGTATTTCCATCGTGCTCCATAGTACTTTAAAAGTTATTAAAAGAATTTTGAAGTTTTTTTAAAAGAAAAGATAAACGTTAATAGTTTTTTATCCTTTTGCATTGTTCTGTGTTTTATTTTCACATAATGTATGGAATTTTAAATCATTATTTAGTTGTTTAATTGATTGTATTTTTTTAAGTGATATTAGTACATTTATATGACATTTTATTTGATATGTTCTACTCCAGAGCAAAATTTAAGCTTAATGTTTTTTTTTTTTTTTTTTGCCTATATGGTTTGATAATTGCATCCGACAGGATTAATAAGCGTTATAGCGTTAAATTAGTCTATCGAACTAGGATCTTATCAATGAGGTAGACCAAAAAATGACCATCCCTCTCGGGATTCGAACCTGCGCCCCCAACATTGAGAGTTTGAACACGCCTTAGCACGCACGGCTATCGAGCTCCCTTAATGTTTATTTATGTTTTTTATTAACATTTGCTCTGGATTTTATGTTGTCTCTTGTTTTTTAGATGTACATAAAATAGACTGATAAAAAAAAGAATAAAAATGAATAAAAATTTATAATACAGAAATACACTTCATTTTATTAATATTCATATTATTCTGGTTATATTTTATAATTTTAAATATTATGCTTTAGATATTTAACCTAAGTGCTTATGTTTATATTTTAAAAACTAACTTTCTTTTTATTATAATTATTTTAAATTGTTCGACGTGCCCTTGCTAATGAGAGGGGTGTACAAATATTGCAGTTCTTCATCCTTGAAATATTTTAATTTTAATAAAGGTTTCTGCATTATATACTTATACCTTAGAAAAGTATTTGCACCTATAAAAATATAACTACAACCAATATTACTCCCTTTAGTGTTCCTCAACATACATGTTTAAGCCTCCTTGAAACCCCAGGGGCACTTTAAATCAAGGATTATCTTTTTTATCATCCTATAATCATCATGAGAACCTCACTAACTAGATCCCCCAGACATCCCTGTAAATATTATTGTTATTATTTTTGAAACTACCACCTCTATAAAATATCTCAAGGACCACTTCTCTGGTCATTTTAATTGCACTCTGTAATTGAATGATTTGTATGGAAGCGAGGCATTGATGCTCTTTTTTTGGTTATTTTTTGGCATTACGTAGACGTTCACCTTTGGCTTTAAGAGGTCCTATTACAACTACTTATGTGGTCCGTCACATGGATCCCAAGTTTAAATATTTTTTTGTTTCAGCTAGGATGAAGCAATTAGTTCCTTTTATTATAATGATATTTGAGTCACGGAATTTATAACTTTCCAGCATTCTGTTAAAGGCTATGGCCAGAATCTTGTTTCGGGCGGCCTTGGCTAACTTAATCGATGGAAGTTCCCTGGATTGGAGTGTAAGTCGCTTCATGCTCGTAAGAAGTGCTAAGTTAAAGTATTAACCACCAACTTGATACTATTTTTATGGAATCCAACCTGTGTATGTATTTGTACATACAATAATTAAGAAATGAGTATGGATTCCCTTAAATACCAAATTCACTCAGAGTTGGGATGCTGAAATTATGAAAAAAAGTTTTGTTCATTATGCTTATTAAAATAAGAATACAAGTTCAAAAATATTATAAAAATGGAGAATTAAGTCTGGTACAATTCTGGTACTTTTTCCCGTTGAACTCTCATTAGGCCTACAAATTGTCTTCACTCGGTTATTTAAAAAAACCTTTATTTTATGAATTAAGTAAACGAACAATATATTTGTAAGTATTTAAAAACTAATAAGCGTTGCAAAGAAATTTCTATAAAAGACCTAAATACTAATTAGACACGAAATAACAACAAACAAATTAAAAACACCTCCAGACCTGCATAAATCATTTCGTCCCTTACTTTTTGATGCTCATGTAAGAATTTTTATTTACTAAATAATTTCATTTGTCCGTGTCTTTATCCTTATCTAGTTTCTTCATATCATAAGAGACCTTGTATGTAATTCTGGAGTATGTGAAAACTAGTGCTCTCATAATTACCTCCGCCGAAGGAGGTATTGTTTTTCACTGGCGTTGGTTTGTTGGTTGGTTTGTCAGCAGGATAACTCAAAAAGTACGGAACGGATGAAACTTTGTGGAGTTGTTGGAAATGCCAAAATAAACAAATGATTAATTTTGGCATCTCTGAGTGCAGAATTAAGATGCAAAATGAGCTAAATACTAATAATATTTCAAGTTAGCCTACTCTGCCAATAGATGTCGCTGTGCTGTGAAATCGGGTGCCGGGACGTCTTCCTCTCGGAATTTCCGTCGAGGGAAACCCTCCCCCGTCCCTCTACGCCGCCCAGTCGTGAAGTATCCGCCTCGGAAGGCTCATAAGGACTCCGTGACGCAGAGGTTTGCACTCTCTGAGTGTATATATGCCTCTAGTTATATTTTGATTTAACTCCAAACAAATACAAATAATTAAATACAATTTCTGAAAAGGAAAATCCATTTTAAAACTATCTGAGCAAGCCCACCTTCATAAACTTGAAATAGACACAGGATCCTATCTTGAATAACACACAAAACCTTTTAAGAGATAACAAATAATATATTTTGCTTACATGGTTCCTTATAATTGCATCCCTGATGAAATTAATAATCATTGAAATCCATCGAACCTAAGATACCCTTTCAATGAGCTTGACCAAACGAACATTCCCCTCTCGGAAGGAGTCGAACCGAATCCCTCAATATTGAGAGTCGTGTACACTTCCACTGAGATAACAAATAACAGCTTCATAGAAAAGAGGGAAACATCTAATGAAAGGCATACGTGATCACCATTTTATCAGGTAAATTATTTAATTAAAAATCTACTATTCCCTATTTGAAAATAGAAATAATATCTGGCTAAAGGGTCACATATATATTTTTTTATGTGAGCCTGACTCAACGTACATAAATGGCTCCTAAATCCTAATAATTCGTGAATGAGCTTATGCAACAAATAGTGAAGCTAAATGTTGTCAATGTTTTAAAAAAGATGAAGAAGGAAGGTGTAACTGAGACAAGAGCACATTATCAATACTGGAATACCCATCTGAATATTTTGAACACTATGAAATATTTACATTCTTATTAATTTCGTTAGTAGAGTTTCATTTATGTACGAGTAAATATGGCTACTTATTATTTGTAACAGTTATGTATTCGGAAGCGGTTGCAGGTTGTTTAATATTAATCAAAATGATCGTTAACGGTGGGATAAATCGGGCATTAGATCTACAGAAATACATAATTTTCATAACTCTGCACGATTCTGTTATATACCTATATTGAGAGAAGTGAAATTATAATCTTAAAAATGTTAACGGAACGCTGAACTGAATGATAGCTCTTGGAACGGAACGACACTAATTCAATTTTTAAATTCTGTTTCCATATTTGTTATTCTAATAATAAGTAATATAGGTTATTTACAATAGCTTATCATGTCATATTGCCAAATCGAATCAAATCCCTTTTTACGCTGTCACTCGAGCTGGGCCTGGGTCATTTTGGCCAAGTGTCAGGTACACCATGTTTTCCTGGAAAATATTGCCGTCCGAGAAGTTGTCCTACTGCAAACGTAACATATAAATTATAATTGTATTTACTTCTTAACACAAATACAACAACTAACCGACTCACTGGACACACACACACATATATATATAAAATATATATCAGAAACGACCCCGAACATTTTTTTTTCGCCGGGACTCAGGCCGGGCTGCGACTTAAATTTTTCAAGCCGGGCCGGGACTTTAATATATTTTCGGTCCTTCGTCATTCTGAAGTAACGACGGTTTTTTTATAAAGAATTTTTCCTATTCCCAGTGATTTTTAGAAACCGGGCCGAACGTTACAAAAACAGCCGGGATCCAGGCCGGGTACCCGTCGTTTCTAATATATATATATATATATATATATATATATATATATAATACTTATAATATATATATATATATATATATATATATACTATATATATATATATATATTGTATATATAGTGTGGGATATATATATATAGATATATACGGATACTCTGCCAAAAATAGCAGAATGATTCATCATCAAACAATTTTGGGAAAATCTAAAAAAGAAAGACAAGGAGAAGGGGGAATACAACCAGAAAGATATGGTTTGTATTTACAAGAAGCATGAGACAATGCCCAGACAGTTGGGCCACGTAAGCGGCTTCATGAGTATATTTAGTCAAAATATTTTTTATAGTGAAAGTAGGCGGACAAAAAGACGTTGCATGCAGAAGAAAGGAAATTCCTGCATGATAAAAAAGGAAATACATGTGAAATTTGATGTCTAGGAGATTTAAAAATATTTTTAAACGAGTTTATATTTTTACTACGCAGTTAAGAGTAGAAAAATCATACTCGAAAATTCAAAAACAATAAGATCATACCCTAAAGGTGATGTTAATACAGACAAAAAAAAAATAAGTAGAATCATTTTGAAACAAATATATATATGATATAAATCATCAGCCTATTGAATTTTTGAAGTAAACGAACGGATATATATGTGTATGTTAAGTCTAGAAAAGATTTTAGAGGCATTATAAAAAGATAAATCTTCCTTTTCTTATAACAGATTCATTTTAGTGTTATGGAATATTATTATGAATTTAATTTATGTACAATTCTAGTTCAAAACATGACAAAAGGTTGACAAAAAATATATTGGATTTAATCTTTTTATCAAATTCCCAAAACAAAACTGAGTATCACTTAATGTCCTGATTACTTATTTGACATTACAATAGAGTTTTTCATTCTTCCATTTCTAATATTTTCGTAAGGCCATAACGGTACCCTGTATGCATGCAATTGGTTATCTTAGTGTCTAGACGTAAGTGTTCAAACTAATTAAAACCTAGAGGGGAGAAAAACCAAAAGACATTATTCAACTCAAAATAAGGGATAGCAAAAACAAGGAGTTAGACATTACCTATATTTTTACGAATTTCCGACCAAATAACAAAGTATCAAATAAGTACCTGAAACAGTTATGGGGCAATTAAGTTATCATGGCTTCTTTAAGCTTAAGACAAAATTTAAATGGGTATTTATCAAATTATTATTGTTTAATATCTACAATACAACTGTCTATAGCGGTGGCTCAAGGGAACCCAAATAAGTGGCGTTAGAAAAAGGTAGCCACTATACACGGACAGGCTTTAATATTATTTTTTCAGTGGAGAAATTTAGGGTGACTGCTATGGACGACAGATAACAATAGACAGGTGACCGCTAACTCAGGTTTGATCCTCTCTCTCTCTCTCTCTCTGTCTATAGATATATATATATATATATATATATTTATTTATATATATATATATGTATATCCTAGCAGTTAAGTATTGTTACAATATTTATAATGTATATCAATAATTATAATGCCATCGGAACTAACTTTACCAAAGCATGACAATTCAGGAAAACGTTAAAAATATGTATTCATGGACCAAATATATAGTTTCATAGAGTAGTTGTCTTTTAAAAACCTTAAACCATTAACAAATGTAAGTAAATAAAAAGGTCTAATGACTAGTTTGTCGGTAATCATCTCTAATGCAAGAAACATTTATTCATTATAATATATCTGGTAAGAATCAAAACAGACATACTAAAATATTTACATCCACCAATGTAAAGGCCACGAACATTGAACTTGCCTCTGGGTATCTATGTACATATAATGTTTAGTGGTGTAAATACTATTCTTACATGTGATTATCAACTAAAACATTGAATATACATTATTTCCTACAAACATTCAATGCCTTACCGACATATTATATTCATTTTTTAAAGCACTTAGAAACAACAGGATTCAAAAAATCAAACTGTAAACTGTTTTTTAAGAACCATGATTAGGTCTTTTAATTCATCATTTCAGTAACAAAAGGCAAGAATAGAGCGAGTTTACTTAGAGCACCAAGACAATTCCATTGTTGCTTCTAAGTTCCTTCGCATCCTATTTCCTCTTCATCTTCTGAAGACGGGACCAAATGACAGGGTCTTTTTATACATATGTCATCCATGACATTACTTAATTGTCATTAACAGGAACTGAATTATATCTCCCTCTTTGTTAAAACTTTTTATTTCACAAACAATTTAAAAAATATTCGAGGAGGTTAGTACGTCCTTGTTGTTGTCTTTTTTATTTAGTTTTGTATCAATTACAAGAGGAACTTGACTAAGAAAGGATCTTAGAGTAAATTATTGTCTAAAGCTATTACTTTACTTTAGTGTCAACAGCCATACTTTATCAACCAATCAATGAAAAGGATAAAAAGATGGGGTTCTATAAGAGTCTTGACTCGGAACAGAATGATCTTGGAGTTTATAATTTGTGGTCTAAAAATAATGGGGCTTTTTGCAGATCTATTCAGTTTCAACAGTGGCATAATCACCAGAGACATTCGAGATCTTGTAACATTTTCATACCTAACATAAAAGGAGTACTAAAACCGATATATCAACCGGACAAAAGTCTCACACACAAGTAATACATGATTATTTTGAATATGGGCTCAATTACTTTATTCCTTAAGTTAAATATTTGGTTGCCATTGATTGAACTTTGAATTTTTATACTAATATGTTCATTTATGATTAAAAGACGTAACTAAATATATACTTTTAAATTATATCAATAAGACTGGTATTATTTAATATTAAATAATATTTACATGATACCTATACTTTTTTATTCAATATAAAGTTAATGTATAAAAAATAAATGGCACCAGGAAGAAAAAAAGGGAGAGAAGACACGTAATTATATTTGTTCCGTCAAACTCAAGGATATAATATATATATCCTTGATATATATTATATTTATAAAGTGTTGTTTCAAAACTTCATTCATATATCAAAAATCAATTATAGCCTAGAAACCTAAAATATGTTTATAACTAGAGATTGTACAATGTTATGTTCATAGTCGAACAGAGTATTAACTAAAACATCAGTTTCGACAGACCAAGAACAATGAAAAAATATATTGAATTTTTTGCCAAATAAGTTATAAGAAATTATACTTTAAAATGATTTATAGTTTTATAAACTCATAAAGAAAGTATTGTGTTAACTTTTTAAAATAGTTTCTTTATTTACGGTTCTAGGTTGGCTTAGCAGGTAAAAACATTATGTATTAATTTATATACTTATTTTCTTGTTTTTAAACTGAATTATGGTATGTATAGTTTTGTATGTGGTTCAGAATTGTAAAAAAAGAGAGATAACTATAGTTTATGTGTTGAATGTATAAAATTTTTTATAAAAACCTTTCGTTTATTTTTTTTATAGCTTGGGACGTTAGTAGATAATATTATGTTCCCTATGTGGTTCGATAGAACTGCATCCGTGAACACGCATTATAGTGTTGAAATTAGTATATTGAAACGAGTTTTTTTCTTCAAAATAAACCCTCCCTCTCGGGAGCCGAACCTGTGGCCTTGATGTTGAGAGTTGAGCAGGCTTCCATTGAGCCAATGAGCTCAATAAAATTACAATAATTTTTTGACACGAATACCTTTATACATTATTATATTGAAAAGGTACAAATTACATAAAAAACAAACATGCTCAAAAGTATTTACGGTAGCTGGGCACACTGCATATACGTACTGACAGTTCCGTTACATTCCTCGAGCTTAAAACAGGATACAAAACTATAGCACATCAGTCCATTTTCTGCCTTCCCAGAGACCACTAATGAACGGCTGTCATCCCATATATAAGACTTTGATGTCCAGGATTCTGGTTAAATACTAGTAGTGATTAATAGAATCCATTTAGAAGTGCATTCATTTGCGTCATAAAGGCGCATACTTTGAGGCAAACAAAGAGGTATTAGGCATGCATGGAATGTGGATCTGGAGGGTGAAGGAATTTATATACCCATTTAAATAGAAGAACAAGAGAGTCGGCAGAAGATAATTTGATTTGCATATAAAGAGAGTGTTTTCTATATATTAATGGGAGGGTTTTGTCAAATGGATGGTTTTCGAGTGGGCGAGGGAAAGGCTTATTAATTACCATTAGAATAGCTTAATCATAGTTGTCTTTGGGTTAAGAGTGTAGATGAAATCAATAAAAACTAGAGGTACATGGAAAGAAAAAGAAACTGAAGTCATCAAATAGGAGAGCACAGCACAGCGACATCTATTGGCAGAGTAGGCTAACCTGAAATATTTATTAGTTTTAGCTCATTTTACTCTTAAAGAAGTACTCAGAGATGCCAAAATTTAATCACTGTTTCTTTTGACATTTCCAACAACTCCACAAAGTTTCATCCGAATCCGTTCCGCACTTTTGAGTTATCTTCTGACAAACAACCAAACAACCACCAACCCAGCGTCAGTGAAAACAGACTTACTCCTTCGGCGGAGGTAAAAATAGCCAAAAACGCTTTGTGGTTATTTTTAAGACTTCCAATACTTTTTTTTGGCCTATTTGGTTCGATATAACTGCATCCTTGTGGATATAAATAAGCATTATAGCGGTAAACTTAGTCGATCGAATCTGGATCTGCTGAATGAGATTGACCAAAATTGACCTTCCCCTCAAAGGATTCGATCATGTACCTCAACATTGAGAATTGATCACGCCTTAATGCACTGAGCAATCACACTCAATGTTTTT
>CP045891.1:367959-383246 GCA_013387185.1 Caligus rogercresseyi
TCTCTCTCTGACCATGCACCGCTTCTTGCAACGATCTCGTCCGAAAGAGCTCCTAAGCGATTTGTAAAAGAAACAGGGAGGAACGCAACTGGTCCACACTCGACGTACCTGCACTAGAGCTTTTCCTTCTCAATTGGACTGGCAGCCCCTCTTTGACTCTTCCAACGTAAATGACATCATCTTCACATTAAAACAGCCATCACGCTGCCTTGGATGTTGCTAGCTCCCTCTTCGAAGATCACCACTCCAACGCAAATGTTAGGCTTCAACCGTATACTCGAGCAGTCATGCGAGAACGGGACAAGGCGAAGAGTCTAGGGAAAATTGCTACAAGGCCCTTAGGAACAAGCTCTGCGTTTAGTTAGACGTGACCATGTTTTCTTTCTAATCTATCTCGAATCACAAAAGGTTGGGCAGACAGCAGCATGGAAATCGCAAATGAAGCCATGGGCAAGGAACGACGGCGTTCTGCCTTTTCTTGAAGGCTGTAGTACCGACACAGACTCGCAACATGTCAAATCAGTTCTACATCGATAAAGTTGACCGACTGCGTTGCAATCTATGTCCTGATTCCCAACAACGCAAGCTCTATGCCGATTCGGACGGCGATTTGGATTTTCACAATGTAGGCACTGCTGCTGTGAAGAGGGCACTAAATCCCTCGCCCCCTAAGCACTTCTGCCCATTGAAAAATTCCTATCGTCGTATATCAGTCAGCCTGGACATATTAGCCCTTCCAATCGTTCACCTCATTAACACAATCATTACTTCTCAGATATGGCCAGACGAGTGGAGAACGGCACTCATAATCCCAGTACTGAAAAAGGGCAAACCACGTAGAGAACCCTCTAGCTATAGACCTGTCTCACTCCTTTGTGCCATCTCAAAATTGACCGAGCGGTACTTTATCAACTCGTGACCTACGTCGAAGCTTCTTGTAAACTCCCACAGGAATAACACGGCTTCCGAACTGGACGCAGTGTCGACACTGCCCTTGCAACTCTACTGTCCAACGCTGCTAAGGCTTGTGATTGTAAATTAAAGGTATGCATTGCTGCCTTCAATTTTCTGCGACCTTTGACCTTTTGGAAGCAGATATACTTCTGGCCAAGCTCCAATGGATGGCGGGGCCCACCAAAAAGCTGATGCTCAGCTACCTAACAGGAGGGCGACAGCAGGTGAATTGGAACGGCCAACGGTCCATTTCCTGAACATAAAGTACGGCGTCAGACAGGGTTCTGTGCTTGCCCCCTACTTTTCATTCTTCTCACGGCTGACCTACCTGATTACCTGAGAGTAGCTGTCAATCCAGAAGCTCAGCTTGAAGTACTGCTATATGCCGACGATACTTTCTATCGTCATCTCGGCTCCATCCTGGGAACAGGTCGACTTCGCTATGGGCTCGGCATCGAAGGCCTTGGAGGCGTATTCTAATATCAATGGACTCCACCTAACGTTGGGAAAACCCAAATGTTACGTCTGGGTGCTCCAGACACTCCTTCGACCGCTACACTCGACCTTTCTGGGGGTAACTGTTAGCAGAAACCTGACATTTGGGCCCCACCACGAAAAAATATTCCGAATGTCAGGAAAAGAATCGGAGTCATCCGCCGGCTCTGCACCACGGTATCGCGAGGGCCACTGCTGACCGAGATAGCTAGAGCCATAGTTTGGGAAACTTCAGACGTCTGCTTGGGTGACTAGAAGTGCAAATTCTCGTCTGCTGCTGAAACCCCTCACATCCCTACAATGGCAAAGACTAGCTCAGAGGCGCAACTTGCCAGAACGATATCGCAGGTATCTTGCTGGGAGTTCGAAGAGCAGATCGGTTGATTGTGGTTGACCTTCTCGACAGGTCACATCTTCCATCTGTGAATGAGATATTAGTGAAGCAGGCTGCCATATCCGCTTGGAAGGCTAGAACGTGGACAGGTGTCCCCTGGAGAGGATTCTCGAGGGCTTCGATGAGTGCACTCGTAGTGCTACAATATGCCTAAAGAAACCCGTTTCTACCAACTGTGTCGCTGCTGTTACCTTTCAAAGGCCTGGAGCTTGTCACAGCCATTAAGAGAGGCATGCACTTTATCAAGTGCTCGAGGGTAGCAAAGACAATGGCAGGGTTGTCTAGATCCTTATAGCTCCTTAAGTTTAATGTATTTATAAAATTGAAAAAATATTTGTATTTATATACATATATATTATTTTTTTTTTTTATTTTTCTTTAATTAATAATTTTTTTTTCTTATTATTGTATAATTATTTGTTTGTATATCAAATATATATGTTTTATATATATATTATAGCCATGAGGCTAAGGCTATATTATCTCCTTAATAAAATCAACAACACAACCTATAAATCCAATAAAAGCCATATATATCATTATTGGCGTTTTTCATAATTTCATGATCAATACTTTAATATGCCCTCTGTTTTATGAACAAAGAGTTATTTTAGTAGTAATTATGTGATTTAAAAAATGAAGTACACGTTCAATAAGTTGTTACATATGTCGTAATCGTGCTTCCTTTCCAGAACTTTATTGTAGGGCTCTTCTAGAACAGTCAAAGATTTACATTTTTTAGACTTATCATTGGATGATGCAAAAATTAATCTAGTTTATAATGCTTAAAGATAAGCCATACAATGTATAAATAATTATTGCTGATAAAGCATTGAACAAATAGTGTTTTTGCGTATTTGTTTAGAAATTGACTCTGTTCGTTTTCTTTGTTTAATTACACTCATATATTATATATATTATATATATATATATATATATATATAGATATATTCTAAGTTCAAATGATATTTATGACAAAATATGAAAATATATGGTCATAATTGATAGGAGGAGATTTTATCAATCAAAAATCGGGAACAGGATTCCATTGTATGACTGCACCATTTAATTAAGAATCTAAATTTACCCAACAATTACGTGACTATTATGCTTTACTACTTGGATCATATGCCTTTTGGTAACTTTTTGTTCCCATTTTCATTTAAAATAGTGAATCATAAGAAGTTTTCAATATGAATCAATATTTACCTCCGCCGAAGGAGGTATTGTTTTCACTGGCGTTGGTTTGTTGGTTTGTTTGTCAGCAGGATAACTCAAAAAGTACGGAACGGATTCGGATGAAGCTTTGTGGAGTTGTTGGAAATGCCAAAAGGAACAAGTGATTAAATTTTGCTATCTCTGAGTGCTTCTTTAAGATGCAAAATGAGCTAAATACTAATAAATATTTCAAGTTAGCCTACTCTGCCAATATCGCTTTTTAATTCAAAATTACTGTCATTTTATTGTGCCCTAAAATGTTGCATTACATAAATCTTGTGAAAGATAAAATCAATTCAGGGATTGACCTTTATCCAACCAATCTGTTCTCTCAATAATAATCACATAGTGATTAATCATCATACAGCAACAAAAATATGTGTTTAATTTATCAAATATATTATATGTATATAGTAAGTTAACTTAAGAAGTATGAGTAGTCCTTGATTGTTTTTTTGCTGAAGAAAAACTAGAACAAGGGCTACAGGAAAAAGAATAAAAGTAGGGCAGTTCCTCATAGACAAACACATAAATTGTATATAGATCAATTGTGAGGCTTCCACAAGCCAAAAAATAAGACAGGTTTCCAGGAAAATATTCGTTATGTCTAATAATAGAATCATACTAATCCATCTTTATATCTATGTAAAATTATATAATATTGATATGAAGCGTGACAACTTTTGATGGAGTGTGTTGCTTTGGATAAAATACCATATTTTTACAACGCAAAAAGTGGTACGGAACTTTGTAGAGGCTTTTTATTGAGACTTGACTCAAGAACTTGACCAGTGTAGTTTCCACCTAAGCATGGACTGATCCAACAGCCATGTCATCACGAATGTGGGTTTCAAATATCCCTAGCAAATTTGTTCCTTGAACTTCTAAGCGTTTGAAATACAGATTTGATGAGGACATCTGACCTCGTAACATCATAATCCAAAAAATGAATGAGAGGGAAAGAGTACACGTCTGGATATATATATATATATAAGTTTATGTTATTTAAATTTATGTTATTGTAATCATAATTAATTTATGGTAGCCATTAACACGAGAATATAAATACATTACACAAATTTATAAAATACGATATGGCAGAATCGGGTCAATACGCTACATAACGATAAAAACTAAAATTGTTCTACCAAATAAAACTAACATACACTATAATGCAAGGATAAAACTTAATTTAAAATTATAATTAATAACAGATAATAATAAACAGGGCCATTTTTAGCGACTATCTCTTTCAGGAGGATGAAGTAAATATATAAGTAATGTCAGCAAGTTGATTACATATTTCCACTAGACCGGCTTTACTCAAGGGAACTTCGATCTCTCAAGAAGCCTTATATGAAGCCTTGACAGATAACAATTAGAAAAACAGCAAAATATATAATTTTAAAACAGTTTTTTCGACCACATTGGAATATATATTTTATTAAAATAGCATTAAATAGAATAGGTACATAAATATATAAAGCAAATCAGATTTTTAAAATCTTACACAGTTTTTTTGATTCTGCTATCGTGGATTAAAGATTTTTTTACTATTAAAAGTCTATTTTATATAAAATCTAAGAAAAATAAGGAACTGATACACTGTGCAACAGCCAAATTTAGGTCGGACTAATTTTCACTAATTCTTATAGAGTTTTATCCACTGATTCCGAATAGGGTATTCATTTTTCAAAGTTAGTGATAAATTCAGAGCTAAATGGATTTCAAATTTTTCAGCACTTTTTCGATTCAGAGCCATTATTGACATACAAGGACTGAAGTATAGAAAAAATAAATAGCAATGATTTGATAGAGCTTAGATCAAAGTACTCATTTCAATTTTTATTTTGTCTCTGGCAAATTTAGACTTTAAAATATGTCATTTTGTACGAAAAATGAAGGGTTTTTCTTAGAGACTCACTGTTCCTCACTAAAAGGTCTTACATGATTAAAATTCATATGAATATGAAGAAAAAATATCAAGCTTTAATTTGATATGCTTGGTGTTCCATAAAATGCCTTGAGTAAAGCCGGTCTAGTGGAAATATGTAATCAACTTGCTGACATTGCTTAGATATTTACTTCATCCTCCTGATAATCTCAAGGATCGACGGTCCTAAGACCGGACCGAATAAACTGGGATCGACTAAACACTAGATCGAGTCATTCTAGCAAGAGTCGTTTGCTCACTCAAAGCAAGAGATATAGTGTGGGTCCCTCTCAGGAACTGAGAAAGACCATGGACCTTGGAAAGGCTGATAGTTACAACACAGTTGGGAGAACAAGCTTTTTGAGGCTTCTTGAAGCCTGCGGATGCGTCATTAATGTCTTCAAGTATCCTTGTCAGATGGCAGCCGTCCAGTGTTAACTGCCTTTCTAGCAGCAATGGTAGCCTGCTTTAATCACGGTATCGTAGTAATCTTTATTATAACACAACAAGTTTTACTTATATAAACCAGTCACTCACAGACGTGCTCAATAAAGTTAATAACGCTCTTCCGGGAGGAAAGATGGGACATCCCCATTGTTAGAATGCTCAAAAATAATAAAATATTTAATTAAAATACATTACCGTCCTTCCATTACTCAATGATATGTATTTTCTCTATTTTTGAAACGTTTTCATATTCTTAAATATATTTTGATCCGAGATAAAATGTCATCACAACTTTTTGGGATGGATAAAAGGTTAAAGTGCTCCTGTTTTTGTATGTACATCTAAAATTAAACGATTATTAAAGTTTTGAAATAGTGTTTTATGGAAATAGCCAAAAATGACAATTTCAAAACATGAATATTGCAAAAATATGGCAAAAAAATACTATATAAGTTTAAAACATAACATTAGGTCCATTGAGGAGACACTTGCCGTTATTCGATTTTGTACAAACTTTCACAAGATGATCTCTATTCACTAAGGTAAAATACACTTTTTTAATATCGGGAAAATACCATATAATACATCGATTTTCCAACAAAAAAAAGAAGATCTCAGATACTGAAAATTTTTGTCGGGCAAAAAGCCAATATAAGTGTTTCTGCTTTTAACGAGACTTTTTTCATGAATGTCTGATAGCCTTGGAGCAAGAGTCTGGGTCAATCTTGTAATTAAATTCATTGCTAACATGACTGAATCACTTACATCGACAATGGAAAAATGTATTGACTCCAATGGGAGCAAGGGAATAGAGAACAACGGGTATGTATTTTATTAGATTTATTGATTATAATCATAAATCTCATAAAATAATAAGTTATAAAAACGAGTAATAGACTGACACTATCATCTACTTTTACGATAAAATGAGATAATGAGGAATTTTGTATTTTTATATACTTTAACATAGACAAAACTCTACAATTTGTGTGATCTATAATTATAGATCACACACTATGATAAAGTATAAAAAGACAAAATTCCTTATTATATCTCATTTTATCGTAATAGTAGATGATAGTGTCAGTCTATTACTCGTTTTTATAACTTATCTATGCAAAAATGGTTATGGGTACAACATATATGAAGTAGAAAATCTCTTTTGTGCCTACATGGTTTGATTAAGTTGCTCATATGAACATAATATCTTTTGAATGAAGTGAATCATAAAAACTCCCACTTGGAATTGAACACACTTATGCACTGAGCAATCGAGCCCCAAAATATCCATTCAAAGAGACCAGGAATGTCATTTGTGGGTTTTGTGTATAGTGTTGCAATATCTATCGTTCATTTCAAGTCACGATGAGTACTAAAGGTTTTTTTAATAAGGAGACAATATAAAGTACTTCAGACCTAAAAATAACTAATATTTAGCTGGAATTGGATATTAATTCATGCCCAATGAATTAAAACTTTTTTTAGTGACATCAAACAATCAAGAAACACAATACATATGAGCATATATTTCTATTGCATCGGACTTTATCTTTTCAATCCGAAAAGATAATAGCCGTGGAATCAGTAATATCACCATAGAAGAAAAAAAACTCCCTTAAAAGTCATAAGGAATTTCATAACCGTGGAACTTATGAATAGACTCTTTGTTTGTTTCGTGGGTTAAGTTCATGCTATCAAGACTTCGTTCCACTTCTTCTACTTCTGTCCCAGGGTCGCCCCAGCCATCAAAGCGGTGGAAGGAGTAATATTGGGAGCATATGGGGTGATGCAACCCCTCCGGACTGGCTTGTGTCGACCTCACCTACCTATCAGGAAGCCTATGAGATAGAGCATCTGGTATCCACGGTTCAAAGGGTCCTCTATGCATCAAGAACGGATGGATCTGGACTCCCTGTGGGTCTCCATCGCCTTGTCGGAAGACTATAGAAACTCTTCGTTCGGTTCTCCAGTGCGTCAAACGACAACATTGGGGAGTACAAATGTAAACAATCTAATTTTCCTTCGTGTGGACTGAGAAGATCAAGCTGCCACTATTTTATCAACCAGATCTTTTAAGTTCCCTTTTATTTTTATTATTACTCTTAATTTCTTGCCTTATGGGCGTATTGCTTTTATTATGTGTTTGAGAGTACAAAATTGATATAATGTACTTTTGCAACGTACGGAATGTAAGATACCCTAGAAAAATGAAATAGATAAAATTATATTTTTAAAAATGCTGTCAAAACTTTAAACTATCTACGTAGACATACTATGATTGCGAAAGCTCTTATGAACAGAATTCAACTCAATAAGAATTTTATATTTGTAGGGAACAAGAAAAACCGGATTACTATTGGAAGATTTATTTTATCTCTTAGTTGTGAAGCTATTCAACGATCAAAGGTTAGAATTTTCCTTTTTTCTGTCGTCAATTAAAATATTTTGAGTCCTTTTGTAAATAAAATGTATTAACATAGGATTGATCCACCTAGCATTATCGAGTAATATATTTAGTTATGAAGGCTACAAACACCTGCTAGAAACTTTTCTATTCTACATTTTTATCGTATTATCTTTAATTATATATACATAATCATATATGTACATATCATTCAACAAATGAGTTCACAAAAAAATCTAGTAACAACTGTTACATTATGTAATGCTGTATGTAAACCATTAGTTAATTTAAAAAAATAGGGGAAAAGTACCGTACTAATTAGAGCAAACACTTTTATGATGTACCACTATATTTTGGAGCGTTATTCTTGATGCTTACAATTCGATTAGTTTAATATTGTAATAGGTTTTTTAAAATGAGTCGTCTACATCAAAAACAACACAGCGGTGATACATTGCAGCAAAAGTGCTATAAGATGTATTTGACAACATGTTTGTTCATTTTGTCAATCCAAAAACTATTCCATGCTACCATCATTTTATAATTTCATTGTAATTTATTTAATTCACTCTTCTTTGTTCATAACAATGGATTTTTAAACCGTAAATATTTCCAACATCTGAACATTGAATGGAAGGAAATTCCTTTGCCAAAGGAAGATTATATGTTGCTCTTCCACAACTATTTATAGTAATATAATTGATGTCTACGAAAATGTAGATAGACAGAACAGAAAGAAAAAAAACAGAACAACTATGTAGAAAAACAGTAATCAAGATCACAAATGAGCATAAAATATAACTAGAGGCATATATACATATGTACACTCAGAAAGTGCAAACCTCCGCCGTCACGGGGTCCTTATGAGCCTTCCGAGGCGGATTTTTCACGACTGGGGCGGCGTAGAGGGACGGGGAGGATTCCCCTCGACGGAAATTCTGAGAGAAGACGCTCCGGCACCCGATTTCACAGCACAGCGACATCTATTGGCAGAGTAGGCTAACTTGAAATATGTATTAGTATTTAGCTCATTTGCGTCTTAATTCTGCACTCAGAGATGCCAAAATTTAATCACTTATTCCTTTTTGGCATTTCCAACAACTCCACAAAGTTTCATCCGAATCCGTTCCGTACTTTTTGAGTTATCCTGCTGACAAACAAACCAACCAACAAACCAACGCCAGTGAAAACAATACCTCCTTCGTTGGAGGTAATAAACAAATAACAACATTTTAAAAAGGATAAAAAGTTCTTTTCTTGTAAAACGCGGATGGACAATATTGTTAGCGCCAGAAAAGTCTTGATTTTTTGGAACTACGTAAAATATGAGCTCCATCATAAGGGAAAAAAATAAAGCAGTGCCCAATGACTGATTCTTAGTATAATAGAGACATTTTAAAACCGCTGTAATATCTATTGACCCTGTCACATATTTTGAGTGACATTGATAGTCTCTTTCACTTTTTTGCGATGCAATTTTATTTTTCTATGCTGGTGTTACTCAAGAATACATAAATTATGCCACTTTCTACACAAAAAAAATCATTAAAAGATCAAGCATTGTGTAAAGATCCACGATGAGCTCAAATGCCCATCTTTAAAGTTAGAAATATACGCAAAAACCATTCCAGTCTCATAATAGGAGTCTCGTACATAATAACATACAAAAACAAAAGAATATGAAGCTTTAAATTACACACTACAATGCTTATTTATGTTTTTACTTCACATTTGATGAAAAAAGTGTGTCAACAATAATTCTCTCACTTGGTTGACGTTAGCTGACTCTTTTTTTAAATACTCCTTAATTAATTCATTTGTTTTTAATAATATTATATAACTTGTGTGTCTTGGTTTACACGTAATTATTTCTTTAATATTCTATTGATGATACATATTTTTTTATATTTTAAATGTTTGTTTTAAAACTAAGTTTGACAGAAAATAGCTGATTTCATTTTTTAGTGATTTTTAGGCATATTTTTTGCACTCCTCCATCAATTCACTGGCTCAGAAAGGAGCCTTTCATTTAATAGTTCATATGCTTATAGTACCTCTAAAAGCACAATATTTACTATCAAAACCCGTTTTAACTGTTTAAAAGAAATAATCCTTATTCATTTTTTCTTAACTTCAATTTCGTCTTTGATGGAAAATATTTTTTTTCCTCATTATTTTGAGTAGACAACTCCTTTTGAATGCTCTCTTTTGCTTTCCACCAATAATTTACTAGCTTCGAAAGGATATTAAGCCTCCTCAATAGTCCATGGGCTTATCCATAACACAAAGCCCCGTATAGGACCTCCCCAGCACCAGATTTGCATCAAGGAGCGTCCAAGTATCATTTTTGGGATTATATGTCTCCATGGATCGTAGATGAATGAAAAAAAATGAAGGATTTTTTTTTCATTTCGTATCAATTGTCTTCCTCTCTCACTTGTCTGTCTGGAAACTTATTAAAACTGCCCTCATAACGCAATAAGGACATAAAGGAGACTTCAGAAGAGAGGAGGAAAGTTAATTCATTTCGATTATGGGCTCGAATTTATTGACCTACATTATCATTTTGGTAGCCCCCTTTCAGCCATTCATATTCTTTTTTTTCTTACTTACTGTTGGACTTCCTTCTTTCTATATCTCTATATCTTTATATATCTCTCTATGTATACCTTATGTGGACGTCGCAGAAGATGAGAAAATGTTGGTCATGATGATTGACTTTCCATGCCGGGTTATCCCTCTCTTTCTCACATTCACCTATCTTGTAAAGAAAAATTCTTTTTTATTTGTGTGGCCTACTTCATAAGGAGGAGAGGGGGGAAAGTATAATAATAACAGAAAGAAGTCATGGATGATCCCTTCCTCTTCTTCTTCACACACAAATATAATATTCTAAAGGATCTTAGAACAAATGCTCACAACTTATATTGAAAAAGGACATATGCTCACAAGTAACCCATTTTTAAGGAGATAATTGAAAGCAGATCGAGAAACGACCAACTGGATCCGATGGCAGATATTATTTGTTCCAGGAGTGGACCATATATATATATATAATAGATATATAGATATATCTATATATACTATATCTTATCTATATATATCTAACTACCGGGTCACGGCCCGGGGTCTTCAAGATCCCGGGTGGGATTGATATATTCGTTCCTTAGTCATTCTGAAAGTGACGACGTTTTTTTAGAATAGAGTTTTTAATATTTTTAAACAAAATATTCAAGAATTATTTTCTAAAAAAAACTCCATTTATTATTTTCCAGGACGTGACCATATATGATGTTTAATACAGTGGTTTCTGCGATAACTTTTTTTTCCACTTGCGAAACGTAATAAAACGATAATTTTTCTCAACTGCGATAAACGTTTATAAAAAATTTCAAAACCCAACTTGCGGTAAGCGATTATAAACGATAAAACGAGAACGATAATAATTTCCAAAAAAAAAGTGATGACTTTTTTTCAGAAAAGAATCTCCCAAAAAAAGAGATGACTTTTTTTAGAAAAGAATCTCCAATGCTCGTTTATAGTTCCTCATTTTGGGGCTGACGATAAGTGAATGAGCGGTAATTTTAGAAAACTTTGCGATATACGATAACATAAAAGGTTTGACCTCAGCGAATTATCGTTATCGCTTCATTTATCGCACGCGGCAACCATTGTATCATATATATGTCAGAAACGACCGGTACCAGCCCGGGTCCCGGCTTTTTTAACGGCCCGGCCCGGTGTCTAAAAATACCGGGGGGACTTTGATATATTCGTTCCTTCGTCATTCTGAAAGTGACGACGTTTTTTTTAGAAAGAGTTTTTAATATTTTTAAAACAAAATATTAAGAATTATTTTCTAAAAAAGCGTCATCACTTTTTTAAAATAATTTTAAAATTGCCCGGCTTGAAAAAGGTAAGTCCCTGCCCGGGTCCGGCGAAAAAAACGTGTCCGGTCTTTCCTGGTATATATTGTATTAAATTATTACTAGGGTATGCTAATCAAATATACTACGATGCACTTGGACAGATTTTTACAGATATGGATTGACAAAGTCATCAAGACATAAGAAGTTGAGATAATTTAAACTTTTATGATACTCTGAATGTTTTTGTTCACTTTTTTAATTTGATATAATTTAAAAATGTATGTTATTGAGACGACATTCTTCCTCGAAGTTGTTGTTTCTTAACCATAGTGTTTATTCATAACATTTATATACGTCATTATTCCGGTTATGAATCAATGTATGTATGAATATATTATGTATATTTAAATAAATCAAATTGAATAATATATTATTATTGATATAATTATCCAGTAGTAGACTATTTCCCAAATTTAGAGTCCTAAGACTATACATCATTTACTTCATTAACACAAAACTTCATGATAAGAAACGACATTGATATCTCGGGGCTAAAACTTTTCATCAACGTAAAGTTTCCTATGCTGTAAAATTACTCTCATTAAAAAGTGTATCCTTATGTTTGCTTAATGGGGATAGGATTAGTACCCGTTATAAAAAATAGCTTTAAGGATGTTTTAATTGGAAAAATAACATTACAAAATGATATATTTTTCCAGCTTGCCCGACTGACGTCATTAAAAATCATCGGCATGTGAAACTCAGCTCTCTTTGCAAACATGGAGGTACCTTGTCTTTCATTAGTCAAAATTTAAACCAATCAAGTACGAGGGAAATGTTGTATCTTATATATCTTCTTCATAGTCGTCTTTGGCACACATTTCATGTATAACATGTTACACTTATTTATCATGATCATTGAAGTAACGGAGTGGTCGACCTTGAGAACATAGGATGATTACATACTGTGCAACAACACCTACTTTTTTAAAGAAATGTTGTTACTTGTTGGCATACATATATATGCCTGGTTAGAGCCATTTAAATACGTCTTAGGTATACAATCATGAAATAACGTAGCTTTATGTAACATATATTATATTGAATAAATACGGTACAAAAGGATTTTTTGGACAAACTAGGACAGATTTGAATTAAGTTTTTTAAGTATCTAAATGAAACCTAGTTAATTTATTTCATGACATAAATGCAATGCTATAATCAACCACATTGATAGGATGTCGAATCTACCTCAAAAAATGTCGTGTCCTGATTGTCACAATTATGGCTTATTAAGCTTTCAAAATAAATTGAAATGGTCATCGGGTTGATCAATTTACTTTTCAGCAGCAGAAAATATAGGCTGTGTTCTAAAAGATCCATATGCAGAACTCAATATTCGATAAAATAGTGAAGCGAAAAAAAAAATCGAAACATTTAAAAACTTGCCTAAGGAATTTTTTTGAAAACAGAAAAGAAAGGAACATTTGTGGCCGGTCTCCAGCAACTATTTTTGCTTCCCTCAGTCTCTGGATAGATCTGAGTTCTGAGGGGGAAGTTTCAATTCTAGCTGCCACAGACAAATACCATTGTGGCATTCATCTAGAACCGTGGCCAGTAGCTCTCTTATAGCTACCATATTGGTTTTTGGTTTGGGGTCCCTCCGAACACGGCAACCCCTGCCGAATTCCGATCGCCAGTAGGTTCATCATTACTGTGAAAGGCCTTGTAGGAGTCAATGGTGTCCCTTTAACGCACTGATTGAGGGAGGGTTTACTAACTGTAACATAAAAAAATGTAGAACAACACTTAATATTGTTTGTATATAATTCAGTTGAATGCATTGACTGAAATGTGCATTCTAAATAAGGCATACTTTTTGATTTTTTTAATCAAGGATTCCTTGTTGCACTTTACGGGAATGACTTTAATTTCATTGAATTGAAGGACAGTGACGAGAATTATTGGGCTGTCCATGAAATTATGTACTCATGCATATAATAAGGGATTGAATTTTCTCGAAATATCAGGGATTTTTTAAGGGGACTACTGATGGTAATGGGGTAGATATTGCACATACAAATCCTCGAAGCAGATACATGTTCATTTGAGAGTGAATTGTTGGGACATTTAAAACTATAAAATTTTGTCAAAACAGTTTTAAGTTGTCACACACAATTTAAGTTGAGCAAAAAAATAAAAGTGCACTACATTACACGAAAAAATATATATATAATATATTAAATGTTTTAAAATTATATATAATGTATACAAAATAGAGGCACGTATACACTCAGAGGTGTCTCCTCCGCCGAAGACGGGAAGAGGAAGAAGTTTAGCTACGTCACTGGTTAAATAGTCACTGACAAAGTTTCATCGAATCCGTTCAGACTTTTTGAGTTATCCTGCTGACAAACAAACAAAACAAACCAACAAACAAACAAACGCCAGTGAAAACAATACCTCCTCGGAGAGGTAATAATAAATTATTGCCATAGATTTTAAAAAAGAATATTTGTGGTCTGCTCCATTGAACAACTGCACAGACCTTCTTCTGAGATTTATCTATGAAAAGTTTTACCTTTTTCAAAGAGTTGTTTTTAGTATCCTTATCACTGAAATGTCTTTTTCAATAAACTGTATAAAATAAAGTTAAAAAAAGGCGACAAACTCTAAAAATAGTACATCTTTAGATAATAAATTGAGACAAGAGTTTTTATGATGATGAATAAAAGTATATATAGATATATTATATTATATTTTTCCAGTATTAAAATATTTTTCTTTTATCGAATTTGAACGACTGTGAGATGCTATTTTTCGAGTCCTTTGAAATGTTAAACAATGTTTTTCGGACAGAATAATTGGCAATGTTTCTCTCTTTATAAACTAATAAAATACAACACAGCTTATACATATTTTTTATACAGAGGAACAAAAAAAGCGAGTTTATGTACCTAAAACAGATTAAACGATACCTGGGTTCTATATCCGTTATTTAGTAACAAAGTCTAACTGGATCTAAACCTAGGACACTGTGGAATCAAGTTTAAAAGGTAAACATAAAGTTAAAATTATCTGCAATATTGTTTTTGATGCTTTTAAAATATGTTAAATTATTTGTCTATATGAAATACAGGCCATTGTGATTTGTTATAAATCTTTTAAAACTAATATTGCCATAAAACTAAAATTGAGTTGTACTTTTAGAATGCGTATATATCAGGGCTAAACAAGGACATACTTGAGGAAGATTGGATTTATTTTGCCGATACTGATAATATGTTTAAAATATTAGAAATTAAAATATAAATACTTGTTGATTTTTCACGTTGTGAAGTGTTTTCAAATATTTTATTTAAAAAATTGTGTTATTTTAAAATTATTTTTAATATTTTTTACTTTTTATGTGATTGAAATATAATTTTAACAAATTATATATACAGGGTTAGGCAGAATTAGTGAAAATCGGATGGTAAGTGCAAATCTTTCTAATATGAGTTTGAGAGGTTTTGTTATGATATACAATTATGTTTTGAGTACATTTGTACATCTACTGTGTCGTGTTCACAA
>CP045891.1:383346-401744 GCA_013387185.1 Caligus rogercresseyi
TATCGGATACGTTGAGATAAATGATTCAAAATTATGCTGAAAGGCAGTTACTCTAAAAGAAATATACGTTCCTTGTAACAGAGATGATGTCTTTAGCGATTATTTTTGGCTATTGAGCCGCAAATAAAAGTGAGCATGCGTATTTGAATATATTATCTATGAGACAGTTCATCGTTTTCTGTTTGAAGTGAGCAAAGAAAGTTCAAGAGCGCAAACTCTAAATCTTCTGCAAAAATCATACAGATCGCCTATCGTTTTGTTTAAGATACTTACCCTAAGTTCATATGTACGTGTCGCAAGGACGTGAAACTTGCATTAAAAGATCTTTCTATGATAACAACCACGAATGAACTATACGATTACCGAAATAATTATTTATTTGAAAAGAAACAAAACATTATGGGATTTTTACGTATTAATACGGTAACCCAAACATGATATTTTTGAAATGATAAGTTATTGAATTACGATCCTTATCTTATCGTATTATACAAATACTCTTTAATAAATTTTGAGTATTATTATGTTTATTGTATATAATACTTTTTAATTTACTACTCAATTTATACGAAAATGTTGAAATAAAGGTCCATTATTGGATGTGTCAAAAATTAAGATTGAGAAAATAGTGTCTCATATATATCTAAATTAAAAGAAATATTTACATTAAATATACTTGAATATTTTATTATTTATTAATATATTTATTCACATCTTCAGGGAAAAAAATTTACAGGTTTTTACAGTAAAATACATCTGTAAGATGTGGGGGGAGAGCAACTGTTAAAGGACATGAAACATATCATAAAAATGCTTAATAAAAATATAAAAATACATATATTCATACCTCGTAATAAAAAACATGTAACAACGGAAAGCGGACTAAAATAGGATGTTTAGGGAGAAGGTGGGGCACTAGAATTTTACTATAATCATATTCATTAAAGTTTTTAAAAGCAGTAGCCCTTGTCGATACAACTATCGAGACCAGTTGGGATCGCTCTGTTGCAGGACCTCGCCGCGTAGATGAAAGAGGAGGAGTTTGTAATTATCTACTCAATTTATTAAAGTTTTCATTGAGGGGGGATAGCAGCACAACCAATAATACAATGGAGATGGCAAGTGGAAATCATTTCGTATTCTTGATAGAATTTTGTAAATATATTTATACATTATATTATACAAATATTATGTTCAAAATAAAATTACTCTTCAAATAGCTAACATTTACCACCATTAACTTTAAATTATATTTTTATTTAAGCTACTACAAGATATACTCTGCATGATAAAACACACTGAGAATAAACAACTGAATACATTGATATTGACTACAGTTCGTCTTTATTTTACCCGAAACACCAACATATTTATTCGTTGGTATTTTATATATGTGATCTGATGAAATATCAATTCCAGTTTCTATTAAATCGACTCTTAAATTACTCAATACTAAGTGTAGCTCAGACTGCAATGCTTTCTAGCTATGCATTTCAAGGTATGCAAATAACGTCAAATATACGAAGAGCGGTTGTGTAAAATAGACTTACTTAATTATTTACAAGGCTGACTCATTGTATGCTATGTGCCTGCCTGTCCCCGGCTCTCTGTGTTGAATGCTTAAGAAAGTTTGCCTACGCATATTATATATACATATATGTATTTTCCCAGGGACTTACTTAACTATGTGAAGAGAAAAACAAAAAATAATTTGAAAGTACACAAATATTTAAATATTTGACCCATGAAAAAAGTAGAAACTAAAAGCATGGCTCCTTCGTAAGGATTTGGATTTATTGTACCTACAGCATATTATATATTTACAATATTAATTATCACACATTGCTGATAATGCGTAACAACGTATAGATAAGCATAAGTATTTTTTAAGTTGTCAAAATGTTGAACAATAGGTTACAAAATGCCCTAAAAGTAAACAAAATCTGATACAAATATATTAGTTTTAAATACAATATCAGTTTTGGGTATAACTTTCCAATGATATTTTAAATTAAGAATACTTTTGAGAAGATATTTTAGGGTCGAACCCAGGAAGTTTTAAATTTAAATATTGAAATATGAACTTTTATATAAATAATACAACAGTCACTAAATAGTAATAAAAATGAAAGTATGCTAAGGAACTATGTATAAAAATAAAACGAATTAACTAAATAATAATGTTAAAACTAAAAACACTATTTTGATAAGTATGAAAAACATCAAAACTCTATGTACACAATCACAAATAATGCATAAAGGCAATGGAAATAATTAGCTAAAATTTAATTTATGTAAATTAATTTGTAGTATCCTAAATCAGCCCTAATATTCTGCTCAACGATATATAGGTCAGGTTCTAATGGAAGAGAACACAAACGAGCCAAAACAAAAACAAAACAAAAAATATATATATCAGACATGTTGACATTCGCCAAAAATTGTCGTTCGTCATCGTTGACGACATTTTTTTAAGGAATTTTTATCACCATTCTAAAAAATATGATGATGTTTGTTCAGAAAGGAAATTTTTCACATAAAAAAGAAAAATCTTTTCTTTTTTTGGCGCCACAAACGAACGACGAACAATTTGCATTTTTTGTTGTCGTTCGTCAAACATTTTGAGGAAAGATTACAAATGAACGACAAACCAACACATCTGATATATATATTTATATTATATATTTATATATATATATTATTTTTTTTTATACTTTTTTATATAATATATAATTTTATTATATATGTATATATAAATTATCTATAATACTTTTAATATAGTCTATATGTTATATACATCTATATATATATATATATATATATATATATATATATATATATATATATATATATATATATATTAGGGCTGTTCTTATTTTTCAAATGTTTGAAATGTTAGTAACATTGTGGATTTTCTGTTTCTTGGTGATAAAAGAAGACGACATACAAAGTTTGAACAAAATCGGTCAACATTACGAGGTCGCCCAACGAGGTCAAAGTTTTAAAAATTTAGTAAAAATATAGTTTTCAGAAAATTTCTTCAAAATGTTAGACGTTACAGACTTCAGTAATAATTATTAATTTAAAGGAAATCTAATTTACTACCAGACGTATATTTGATGTTTTTTAATAAAACAAAGTTTTTAGTAAAAACAAAGAAAAAATGGAGTGTGTAATGATAGCATATTTCATAGCTTTTTGTATCAATTAACTTCACTCGCCTGTAGAAGATGACTTGTTCGCTTCAGAGTAAAATAGTATTTTTAAGTTTAGTAAACCTTTAAATGATAAATCCAAAAATGACCTTGGTCGCATTCTATCAATTCAGAATTCAGTACAATCTGAGTTTACATCATATGATTCAGAGCCTGTATTGACCTTATAAGAAATCGATTATGAAAAAAATAAAAAATAATGTGTTTCTTAGATTTGCGTCAAGGTATCCTCTCAAAATTTTACTTTGTCTCTGACGCATTTATAATCCATTATATGCGTTATTTGTACTCGAGATATGCTTTTTTTAATGTACATATAACTCTCTACTTATTAAATTGACATGATTTAGTATACCAAAATATTAAAGCTGGTGTACCAAGCTTTCATTTGATATCTTTGGTGTTCTAAAAATCGCTATACTTTAAGAGATATAAGCAAATACATTTTGCACGAACTATCCCCAAAAAATTGATCTTTTGATATGAGAATATACAATTACCACTTGGTAACGGCTGTTAGGGTTACCTGGATAGAAAGAGAAGGGAGAGAGTATTTTGCCTCAATATACAATTACCATTTGGTAACTGTTGTTACTGCTAGCAGGATAGGAAGATAAAGAAAAAAGAAGGGAGAGAGTATTTTGCCTCACTTCTCTCCCTTCTTTTTTTTCTTTCTCTTTCTATCCAGGTATCTAGGTAATATATATATATATAATATGTATATATATATATATTTTTTATATATATTATTTTTTATATATATATTTATATATATATATTATACTTATATATATATATTATTATATATATATATATAGTTATATATATTATATACATTATCTATAATACTTTTAATAGTAAAAAAGTCTAGATGTTATTTTTTCATATAAAGGCGACGAAATAAATATATGGTCACACACAACATCTCTCATATTTCTAGTTGTATCCATTCGGTTTAAAATTCATAACTATTTGTTTTCTATCCTCTATAATGAAACTGAAATTCAATTATATATGAACTTTATATAAATGTTTCAAAATATAGAAATCTAAATCGATACTTCAAAGAAGAATATTTTCATGAAATATACTTTGTTAAGATCTAAAATCGTAAAATATTTTAATCTTATACTTTTCAAAATAATAGATATGTCCTATTGTCATGTTAATAAGACTGTAAGAAACTATTATTTTAATTTGTCTATTTTAAATAAGAAAGATTAATTTATTTGATTGCTGGATTGAAATGGAAGCCAATTGTTTTTGAAGTCTAACGATGTATCTATACTCTGTTTAGTTGTGTTGAACTTATACCTATTACTATAGTATTACTGAAAAGCATTCTTTAGATATTTGGCTTTATCCATGCCACTCAGGAAAGCATCCATTTTCTTTTTTTTCTCTTTGCATTCGACCTTAAGGATTCATGATAGGATCTTTACCTCTATATATCATCTTTTCCTCTTGGTAGTACAAAACTAAGTCTTTCCCCATGACCTCCAAAAAGAAAGACTAACGGTCTTTGACCTTGTTTTGAGGCCTTGAGTCTTTATTCCTTTTTGGCCTTCCTTTAATAACCCTTCTCTATAAGGTTGATGAAAGCATTTTTTTTCATCTCGTCTCTCTCTCTCTCCTTGTTATCAACCTTGCAATAAAGCCTACTTTTTTGTGCTTCTCCATTTGATATATATATATGTTTTCACAGAACAAAAAATCCAAGTAACCTTGTTGAAAGGGTGTCCTAATACATTTTGCCCTTTAAGGACAAATTTGCTAGGGTAAGGCTGTGTGCGAGCATATTTTTTTGGCGCAGTTTTTGGAAGGCGCGTAATTCTGATTGTGTAAATACTTTAGAAAATATGTAAGAGCGTCAAAGAAGAAGAGAAAAAATCCAAGGAACGCAGACAGTCATTATTTTGTTAGTGAAGCTTTTTCCAAAGACTTTTGAGAGGAGATTGCTGGAAATATTTTGAGAGGCAGGACTGACTATTTGTAGGAAGGAGGACAACGAACTTTGCAAAAAAGAATTATAATATAAGGCCAATTAAACCTTGAATCTAGGGAGAAGGCCGGCGAAAAAGAGAAAGAAGAATAGAGAAAGGGGGGGATAAGCCGTTCTCTTTGCTTACACATACAAAAAAATACATATATATATATTCAAGGACACATGACGTAGAAGTTTTCCTGCTTCACTATGCCTTGCTAATTAAATAGTCACCTATCAATGCTCAGTTGACTCATAATGACTTCTTTATTTAACAAGAATAAAAGGTGATTTCCCTAAAATCATTTTATCGACCATCGAAAAGTTTAAAATATGGTATACAGTGACGTCACGGGGTATTTTTTCGGATCGGAGTAGAACTAAGATCACAATTGTGGAGCCTAAAAAAAGACAGCAGCATTGAAATGGTCAAAATAAGGCAGCAAAGCGTTATATATAAAAATAGCCTTTTGGTTTTTAGATTCATTTATTTAAACTTCTCAAAAACATATATTTGTCACTTGTAAGATATGTCAGCAAGGCGCTATGTATGAAATATGGCTTTTTGGTTCTTGGATTCAACGAATCATTAACTCTCAAAAATATATTTACTATTTGTGATGTATATCAGCAAGCACTACAAATGAAGAAAAAAAAATAGTTTCTTGGATTCAACGAATCTATAACTCTCAAAAAAATAATTATCGCTTGTTAGCTAAGTCAAAAAGGCGGAATGTGCGAAAACATGACTTTTGGTCCTGAGATTAAAGGAATCTAGAACTCTCAAAATATATTTGTCGCATGCTTGCTAATCAATAAAGAGTTACACGCGGGAAACATTACTTTTTGGCTCCTTGATCCATAGGGTTAATATATAATTATTATATTCGGATACAAAAAGAGTAAACTATTAGTGTGATCACCAGGGCAGTTCTAACTACTCGGCAAGAGCGAGCTGGAGCCCTATCATATCTGAGAGCCACGTGACATATTATTCCACATCATTATATTATTATTATAAATATGCGTTTGAATAAAGATGATCCCAATATTTATCTTTACCGAGAGGCTTATATTCCGTCTGGCCGCCAGCGGCAATCAAATATACTTTTACCTACGTTTCTTGACGACATACTTGACTTCTTGATACTTAGTTTGATTACTTATTAACATTAAAAAACAATGCTTTATCTCCACGTGGATGTTAGAATTATTGGGCTTTTTCTAATATTTTCTTTCTCCAGTTTCTTGACCTTGATAAGAGGAGCTTTCTATGGCGTCATGCTTTATATATGGAATTTTTTTAGCATCATATGGCCTTGACCCAGACTTTCTCAAAAGGAGAAGGCTCTCTTCACAAAAGACTGCTTACAAATACCATTTGTGAGAACTAGGAGTCTAACTATATATTAGGCTTATAATTTTTGAAACAATAATTATATATATATAGATATTATTTCACAAATCCTAAAATAATATATACAAACATAAAATTAATGTATGATATATGTTTTATTAAAAAACTGTTTTTGTGCCTTTTTTGAATGGCCATTGGTTTCACCTGAGGTTCATCCTTTGGAATTTATATAAGCATTATTGCATGAAAATATTTATCTACTCAAATATGCTTTAAATGAAGAGCGTCAAGGTTGAAATTGCCCTCTTGTAAGGAGTCAACTTTCGCTGAGCTAAGGCTTAGGTTAAAAGTTTATCAAAAATATATACACATACTTGAACACTATTGGCAAAAAACACTCACAATCCTTAACAAAAATATTCAAGTTACAGAACTATTACAATTTTCCTTTTTAAAATTTTGGCGGTTTATCTTCTACTTTTCTCTAATGTTTAATATGATAAAAGGACATTAATTAAGTAAATCGAATTTGGTATTTTATAAACATTGGCCACCTCTTACAGCAGAGTAAATAGCTGCAAACACAATAACAGGAAACTGTAGGTAAACAACAAAATTGTTTGTATGGAGAGAATTTGTATAAATTTAGAGTTGAGCTAACCAGACTTTTTTAAGGCTTAAATAATCTTAAGACATTTAGTAATCATAATATATCAAGCATATTTTATTCAGGGATAATAAAAGTTAGTTTTTTGGCTATATGATCCATATGGATTTGAAAAAGTATTATAGCCCAATAAAATGCCCATCGAATACTCTTTTAAATGAGGGGAGTCAAAATACTTACTCTCTCGGTAGATGTCGAACCTGCATCCTTAACATTTAAAACATGATGCAACTGAGATAGCTCTGTCATTTCTCAAAAAACAAAAATATGCATTGTTGCTATTCGTCATTAAAGAAGTAGTTTTCTCGTAAATATACTAATTGAATATTTGACTAATCATACGAAAGAATGTTTGCAATAAGGAAATATTCACGAAATGATATATTAATTTCGCTCTAGAGTAATTAAACCTCATTTAGCAAAATCCTTGAATGGATTTCTGGCATTTTTTGCACTGGGAACAAATATTTCGTAAAATATATTTATATGAGAAGAATACGTTTAATTTGAATATTCGCATATCTAAATACATCTTGAGTTCTTTCTACTTATACTTGTTAGCATTATTTATTCTTTTGTATTTAAACTATTGAGCTATTATTTTGAATAAACTTTTTGAACCAATAAGCAATGCCATTTAGCCAAAAAAAAACATTTTTGATTGTAATGAGTTTCGATAGGCTTTACATTTATTTGAAATATATTTGCATTTCAAGAATATGTTCTTTGTAGATTCTTAAAATATTAATGAATAGATATTTTTTTTTAAATCTATATATTAATTCACCAATCTCTGTATCTGTATCTCATATTCACTCAAATTTGAACTTTGAAGGTACCTATGGAATCCTTGAGTCAAGATAATACGACTATTTGCAAGTGATGGGAAAAATGAAAAATTTCAGACCTTGTCTGATTTGAACTACCTACTTTTCGAGATGAAGAGAGAAAAAAGAAAAGGAGGAGGAGGAGTTAGAGAAATGGAAAAAAAAAAAAGCAAAAGCATCTCATGTGACTAAAACATATTCTGTGTACAAACTCAAACTTTTATGAGGAATGTTTGTACAAAACAGAAAATTATTGTAACTCATTTGCCATTTAGAAAACCTATTTCATCTCCACAAAATCCATGATACAAATTTTAAGAAACTTATGTAATATGAACTATGGCGCCGGGGCGGCCAATATACGAGTTGGGAATAATAAAACATAACTCGTTTTAAACTACTTCTTCAACTATTAAGTTATATCTTGTATAAATTTTATTTCCAATAATAACGAAAGTAATTTTAAATAATAATGAATATGTGTTCACAAGGCATTGTAGTAGTCGTTTGATGTTATTTTTTTCACACGCAAAATATTTAATAATAAAGCGCGACTTATTGAAATAGATTTTCCAAGCACATTGAATTGTTTTTAAACATGTTTAAAATTTATACAATGTTATTATCTCTTTCATTTTAACAATGAAAACTAAATATAATTTATTACCTTCCGCCGAAGGAGGTATTGTTTTCACTGTGTTGTTTTGTTGGTTGGTTTTGTTTGTCAGCAGGATAACTCAAAAAGTACAGAACGGATCGATGAAACTTTGTGGAGTTGTGGAAATGCCAAAAGGAACAAGTGATAAATTTTGGCATCTCTGAGTGCTTCTTTAAGATGCAAAATTAGCTAATTACTAATAATATTTTAAGTTAGCCTACTCTGCCAATAGATGTCTCTGTGCTGTGAAATCGGGTGCCGGGAGCGTCTTCTCTCTCGGAATTTCCGTCGAGGGGAACCCTCCCCCGTCCCTCTACGCCGCCCCAGTCGTGAAAAATCCGCCTCGGAAGGCTCATAAGGACCCCGTGACGGCGGAGGTTTGCACTCTCTGAGTGTATATATGCCTCTATTTCATGATGGTTATAATTTTTGAATACATTCATATTCGATCTGGATTAACCATTTTTTTACCAGAAGTAGTTTTGGTCGCAATCTGAATAGAATCTTGTCTGTAGTTCATTATAATATGTTTTTTCCTCTTTTAAATGGCGGTATTTTATGGACATGATACAGCTTGATCACAAAATGGAGAATAAAAATTTCACATAATCATCACATTATTTTAAAAATCTTGTAAAAGCCCTATACATTATCTGCTTTCTAATGTTGATATTATCAAAAAGTAATCCTTTTTATTACTTTTTGGTAATAATATTTCTGTAAAATGTACACAGTACAAAAAAACAGTAATAGAAACAAATGCAGCATAACATAATATATTACAAGTATGTAAAACATAAATAAAGATTTCATTTCAAAATTACTGTTGAAACATTAAAGAATTGATTATTTCGGAAAACTTAGAAGTATTGTATGGTCTATAACACTAGCTAATGAAATTCTATTGCTTGGCCGCGTCACGTTCTCTTTGTTTTTTACTAGTCATTATGTGAAGCATCCTTTCGGGCTCAAAATAGGAAACTCTGAGTTATCTTCATCCTAATCGTGTCCTGAAAAAAAACTTTTTTCAGGAAGATTTTATAAGGAAATATGCAGTATTGACAGACAAGGTTTTGCATACTTTGATAATTGTTCCGCTTTTATACATGTGAGTCAACTGTGAGGCGATGCCTAATTTCCCCTCGTTCACAACAGTTCATTAAACTCTGAGTTAAACAAGAAATAATACAAAGAAAGCTGTTGCATTTATAGTTATAAAAAATACTTTGATCATTATAAATATAACTTCAATCCAAAAATCGACTGTGCAAAATATAAATTTGACCTTGGCTATAATAATGTTCTTTTTTTCGTTTGATATCTTAACAAGTTTTTCTTTATTTCCGTAATCAATAAAGTTCATAGCGTTAAAATGTTTAGAGATTAATACTTTTATGATTATCTATATCCAAAGTATGACATATTTACGATGATTAAATTTAATTTATGCTCAAAAATATCATATCCTTCATACTTTTATTAATATATATATATATACTAATGCTTATGCTATGGATCAATAACCAACAAAATGACTAATTTTTATCAGTTAAAAAATAAAATACTTATCTCTGCATATTATTTAGTTTTTATGGGCTATATTACTTTTGTCACCAAAAATCTACTCTTGAATATCTGAAATATTGCTGTCGGTGTTATTTGGATCTCTTAAAGTAATTTAATTACTTACATGTGCCATTAATAATAGTGTTTTTGTTACATTTTTTCCCTCTTCTTTGATTTATTCCTATGTTAGTTCCATTTATCTGTATTTATGAACACAGACATTTCATGTTTTAAAGGAGATAACTAATTTGTGAATCCATGGACATAAATAGATTCTTCCATTTTACCTTGATGTTTGTTTAGTTGATTAATTACAATTACCTCATCGATCAATATCCAGTATCCGTCGATTTGTGCATATACGAGCTGCCATATTCAGTATATCATTATTTTTCATAAGAAAAATAGTCATTAAAAGAATTCAAAAAAATATCCTCCAGGGACAGTCTTCGTTTCTCGATATCTCCCTCGATTTATCTCATATTCCTCCTTATATTCGGAGATTGGCATATGACGTCATATAGTTTACTTCTTGTCCTTGCAGAGCAGGAAAGTCAGAGTTTGCAACTTTCAATATTATAATTTTCATCTAAATTCGGTCTCTGAGACCCTTGAACAAATAACACAGGTCAACAAAAATCAACTTAAAAACTTAATATCCACTCATCCTGAAACAGAGCACCATTTCAACAGTACCGCCGGGCATGCCATGAAGATACCACACAAGCGACCCTGCATGGAACTGGGAGAGACTCCCATCCCCCACACACTCAAGAAGGCGGACCGAACACCACCACGCCCTCGCCTGCATTGGCCTCACTCTGAATCCATACTTGGGAACTAAGCAAAGACTTTCCAACATCCTCAGGTGGAAGCCATCTCCCCCATGGGGCCCGAGTCCTCTACAGTGCGCTATGGCATCCGCTCCACCAAGGACGACCTCATCAAATCAAATTAAAGTTTGAAATTTTTTTCTTCATATTCATTTGAATTTTAATCATGTAAAACCATTTAGTGAGGAACAGTGAGTCTCTAAGTAAAACCCTTCATTTTTCGTACAAAATGACATATATTTTAAGTCTAAATGTGCCAGAGACGAAGTAAAAATTGAAATGAGTACTTTGATCTAAGCTCTATCAAATCATTCCTATTTATTTTTTTCTGTACTTCAGTCCTTGTATGTCAAAAATGGCTCTGAATCGAAAAGTGCTGAAAAATTTGAAATCCATTTTCTCTGAATTTATCACTAACTTTGAAAAATGAATACCATATTCGGAGTCAGTGGATAAAACTCTATAAGAATTAGTGAAAATTAGTCCGACCTAAATTTGGCTGTTGCCCAGTGTATCAATTAAACTTGAATATTGAAAGTATTCAATTTGTTCCTACATTATCAAGATAAATACTGAGACTGATAAATATTTATGACCACGTATTAAGGCTCTTTTATTACTATGTAGAATAATGATAAAATATACTCTCATATTATAATAACTATTAATAAAAGTACAAAAATAACAATTGAAACAAAGTAGAATGATTATGTACTTTATTCATTGCTATTTTTGATGTGATGGATCAATTGGACCTTTTCTTATTAGGAGACAAGTCTGTTCTCAACATTGAGAGTTAAATACACTTTTTGTTTTAGGGTTCGATGGAATCGAATCATTGTTGATAAAAATAAGCAGTTAATATTTTAGGTATGATTCGATGAAATAGCATAAATTTTGATTAAAAAATTAGTATAATATTGTTATAATTATACAATTGAGCTAAAGATATTTACAAGGAAGTTGATAAATAAGACCTTCCCTTCTCGGGAGGCGGCAAACCTGCGGCATGAACATGGGGGGAGTCACAAACTCAACAAAAAGGCAATGCTTAAGAATCCAAATTATATCTTCTCATAAATTTGAATGGACTCTTCCAAAATCCCATATATTTTTTATTAATTTATATCCATTTTCTGGGTATGAGAAGTTGATTTAATTAATTAAAAAATATATGGGATTTTGGGAGAGTCCATTCAAATTTATGAGAAGATATAATTTGGATTCTTAAGCATTGCCTTTTTGTTGAGTTTGGGACTACCCCCCCCCCCCCCCGGGCTTCCCCCCCCCCCCCCCCCGTTACTAATATTTTTTATCTCTTAAAGTCCACTTATCAAGTTAACTATTTTTCTTTACGACCAAATTGCATTATTGTTTAAAACATATGGTCCTAATGTCGGTCATATGTTTTATATGGCCGATATTAGGAACATAGTTTTCAAACACTAATGCAAAAAAGCATAGTAAACTTCATAAGTGGACTTTCCTGGGGGGTGGTAGTCCGGTGGGGTGATTGTCTTGGGGGTGGTAGTCTTGTTACGCTTTTTGTTATACCTAAGTACCCTGAACCTCATTCAAAAAGATCCAAGGAGTGATGGAATTGTTGTAAAACAAAAATATTACTTTATATTCGAATATATGCATTTCAGTCGAACCATGAACAAAAATGAGACTGATAAGTTAACAATGATTGTCTTTATATGTCAAAGCTTTGTTTACAAGTATCTAATTAAATTTCATACAAAGTTTCTACTTTTCATAAAAAAGCATATAATTATTGTTGTTTGTTAGCATGTTAATGATAGAAGGGGGAGGAGGGAGGTAGATGTTATGGGGGAAAACTTGATAACAGTATTATATATATATATATAGAGAGAGAGAGAGAGAGAGAGAGGGAGTGAGATGCAAAGCTGCTGAATAATTAATGGCAAGAGAGGCAAGGCGACAAATAATAAGGCTACTGAATACAACAAAATTTGCTGTAATAATAACATTTCAAAAATATAAAAATCAAAGTTCATAAAATAAGCATATCGAAAAAGGTCAAAGATAAACAGTTGTATTTTTCGAGGTTGTTACTCAATGCTTAGATAGGAATGGCCTTTGAAGAAAAAAATATGAAATTATATTGATTCGATCGTATGTAATACATTTTGCCGCTCTATTAAGCATGCTTGTGGGCGTTTGCAACCTTAGTTTTCGTTCGTTCACTTGTTCGATATAGAAAAAAAATCCGGTTTGCCGTTCGTCCGTTCGTTGAAAAAATTTCAATTATTTCCTATTTCAAATTAGAAAAAAAATCCACTATTAAAAAAACGTCTTCACTGTTATCCCAGAGTGACTCGTAATAATTTCAATGCACTTCTTTTTGTAAAAACAAACGTCTTCACTTTTTTTCTGAAGTGACATAAGAAATATTGATTCCCTTATCAAAAAAACGTCCCCAGTTTTGAAAGCAATATAAATTGAACGGACAAACGCCCAAAAAAAATCAATTCGTCTATTCATTTATATTTCGTTCAGGCGTTAGATTTTGAACGTGCGTCCGCGAACAGCGTTCGTTTTTTCGTTCAATCCACAACCCTACTATTAAGTGGTAAAAAGGAAATGATGGGCTCTTCGATAAATTTGCTTGGCCTAAAATACTAACTGGTTATCCACAACTGAGATAATTTTGAATACGATGGGGTATCAACACATCATTAACGAGTATCCTCTTCATGATAATTCTTCTTCAGGACGATGGTATTACTACACGTATTTCGTAAGGATTAATATTATTACTTAATTCGCTTAAAACAATATTCATATAGCGGCTTTGGAATAATTATTTACACATTCAGATCCACACTGAGAATCCAGCAAATCGAAAATCATCTTTATTTTTGCCTTGCTCCAGGGATTATTGTCAATCGATTACGATGGATTTTTATGAGAATTTTGATTTCTCGTAAACCGATTGCACAAGAAGATAATTCTTGTAAATGAATTTGCACGCCAATTTTATGTAATGTGCATAGATTTACTAATGTATTATTACCTAAATTATTATTAGTTAATCATAAGTATATTAGGAGGTTATTTTTATCGGGGAAGGTATTTAAATTCAATTGGATTCACAGCTTTTGTAACATTTTGTTAAAATAAATACTGGACCAGATGTTTAAGGTAGATTGGTAAAGAAACATATAATTTTTATCCCGCAACCTCGACGTACTCTTTGTATCAGTGCTGACATTACCTTCTCTATTCGCATGACTAATGTAATATTTAAAACTTTGGTGAGGTTTTTTCTTATATGTATATGTTGTCGAAATTGATTATTTTCTTAAATAGCTTATAATTGTATGTATGGCTATTGCTATGAAAATAAGTATTTAGATTAAAGAGTACAAACAAAGAAGTCACCACATATATATTTTTAACTACTTTTATCATTGGTCAATAGACATTCTGCTTTTAATGACTTCACAATGTCCACATGTTGTTTTGATAAGTAAAACAGTTATTACTTTCTTTGTTCATTACTGTATGAAAAACCACAGAGTGTAAAAAGTGAATGATATATGGGGGCAACTTGAATTAAATACATAGAGGTAAAGTACAGTCACTAGATGGAAGGTCTGCAAATGTCAACTCATTTTTCCTGACTATAAGCTTTCTTATATTGAAAGGATTTAGAAATTATCAGTGTTGGTCGAATATTACTTTGAAAGTAGTATATAATATACTACTTTTTACTGCGTAGTAATATTTTTTAAATATTAGTTATTACCTCTCAAAAGTAATATACTACTTTTTTGAGCATTCCGAAACAACAAGTAAAGGCAATTCAAACAGGATTTGTGTAAATCCTCATCAAACCTAGTTTGCATTTTTATAATAATCCTATATATGTTATTGCAATATTATAAAGTGAGCACATGGCTCGAACATGATAAAGTCGGTGAATTCAAACACTATATATAAACGACTTCTGACATTATGAGAGGCATAGGTTAATTATCCAACCCAAGCCCTCGGGCCCCGCATGTCGATTGAGGCTTTTAGGATTAAAACCAACGCCAACCCTAATCAAAAATGAGAGGAACCCTAATTTACAATATTATACACCCCAAGCTCTCGGGTCCCGCCTGCTGATATAGGCTTTTATTTAGGTTGAAACCACCGCCAACTCTGGTTAGGTATAAAAGGAGTCCTTACTTTCAATCTCATACACCCCAAGCCCTCGGGTCCCGCCTGCTGATATAGGCTTTTATTTAGGGTTGAACCCACCGCCAACTCTGGTTAGGTATAAAAGGAGTCCTTACTTTCATCTCATACCCCCAAGCCCTCGGGTCCCGCCTGCTGATATAGGCTTTTATTTAGGGTTGAAACCACTGCCAATCCTAATTACAATGAGAGGAACCCTAATTTACAATATTATACACCCCAAACCCTCGGGTTTCGCCTGACGATATAGGCTATTATATAGTGTTGAAACCTACCGCCAAACCCTATTAGGGACCCTATTTTTCATTCAAATTCAGCCCAAGTCCTCGTGTCCACCTGTAGATTTAGTCTATTTTTTGCAGTTTGGTAAAACACCTTCTCCTTCCACTTTACATAAGTTTCATACGACACAGGTCAACCTCAAGTAGATTCAATCAATTAAAGTGAGCAAAAAAATATTAATCAGAGAAATATTTGGAGGGGTACACCGCGCTTTTCTTCCGATTCAACGATAGATATTATCTATCAAAACAAAAATAAAAGCCTTTCACGGATAAATTGGGGATCCTTGGTCTTTAGAAAAGTTTGCTCTTCAGAATGAAATATTTACTCTACATGACTTGGTATCAGAATCCCTCTTTTCAAATGGAAGATTCCGGTTCCACTTGAGAGATCTCTCGTCAATTTTAGCCCAAACCGACCATGGCATACAAAACTTTATCCTTTGGGGTGGACAACAGATCTTAACTCCATAGAGTGTAAATATAAAAATTTACTTAATTTGCCTTCTACGTGGGACAAGAGAATTATGGGATCAATCTGTAGAATTGCGGACGGTAAAAAATTCACAGCCCAGTTTCAAATTTCCTCGGACATTATAAGGTTTTACCATCCTGCAAGGACTGCGGTTTTATTTTTAATACCACAGTTCACGCTTTTGTGGATTGCCCACTTTAAAAAATTGTTAAGACATTTGTCCAACTAAATGTTGGATTGAATGGTAACGGGCTGCCGGGACAAATCAAGGCCATTATTCTTTTTGGAACACACAAGAGGAGTCGTAATTCTTTACCGTATCACAAGGCGATTGAGTGTGCTTTATTGAATATTAAATCATGGTCGGGAAGAAACTAAAATAAACAGTCCCATACACGAAGAGAGTTAAGATCCATCATGATAGGAGCAGCAGCGCGTTACTCGGCACTCGAAATCAAAATCCCTCAAATGGCATCTTCCTCCTGGATTGGGCTGGCGATATCATCAAATTCATACCATCAACTTCAGCACAATATCTAAGCCTGATTAAATCGATTGCTTGAAGATATAAACGTTTTATGTCAAGAACGGTCTTATTGTGATTTTTGTCTTTTTCGTCTTATTGTCCCTTTATAAAAGGTTATTTTATTTCTAGGCAGTAGTTATGAACTATAATGTTCATTTATTGTTTTTACCCAACTGACTATTTTTATGTTTTTATTTATTTATTATCGTATTATCTTATGTGTATTTTATCTACACTGTTTGTTGATGATGACAAATAAAAAAATTAACCGAAAAAAACATATATGTTATAATAGGAATGAGAGTCGCAAGTTTTGCGGCTTTGAATACAATTATTTTTAAATATGCCTTGTATTTTACAAAGAAATATATATTAGAAAGTAATTTGCATTATTAAAAGTTGCCTCATTAACTTGTTATCTCATTTTTTTAATTACTCATATCTTAAGCCGTACCAGGACTACCACCCCCCTTGCCATTTAACCCCCGTTACTAATGTTTCTTACCCCTTAAATTTTTGAAGTTAACTATATTTTCTTTTGCATTATTTTTTAATACTATGTTCTAATATCGTTCATATAAAAACATATACCGATATTAGGAACATCGGTTTTAAAAACATTGCAATTTTGTCAAAAAAAAAATACATAGTTAACTTCATAAGTGGACTTTAAGAGATAAGAAATATTAGTAACGGGGTAAATTCCCAGGGGGTGCTAGTCCGGGGAGTGATTGTCTGGGGGTCATAGTCCTAAACTCATCTTAGGCAACGAGCTCTAAATTTTTAATCAATGAAAATACCACCTATTCAGAACGATTCCCGAACTCTTGATGCAAAATAAGTTAAACATTTCCAATAGAGCAGGCCTATAGGAAAGTGATTCATTCTTGTGTATCGGAAACCAGTATTCATGATGGCTCTAGGACAATGGTTGTTAGCCACGTACTTATTGTAATTTCGTCGTGCGAATCGTTATTTATTAGAGTTTATTGCTAAATGTAACGCTTCAAAGTATTGGTTACAATAAATGTATTTTTGTTATTCAGCCCCATATATTATCCAGGCTTGTGAGCGATCAGGAAAAAAATAGCGATCCGATCAAAAATAGCGATCCAAAATTCTTTGCAATATAGCGATATAACGATCAGGGATTTTTCCGATCATCGATCGATCAATTTCAATTGCGATCAACAAAAAATTAGCTATGTAATACTAATTCTCAGTGGTTTCTGCGATAACTTTTTTTTTCAACTTGCGATAACGATTTTTAAAACGATAACTTTTTCTCAACTTGCGATAAACGATAAACAGTAAAAAAAATTCAAACCCCAACTTGCAGGTAAGCGATAAACGATAAGAATCTCCAAAAAAAAGTGATGACGTTTTATTTAGAAAAGAATCTCCAAAAGAACAACATTTTTCTTTTTAGTTTTTATACAATTGATCGGTAGCCGCTATTTTTTAGTGATTTTCTTACGCTCAAAGAGATAAAGATCAGGACCTTTTGCGATACTGCGATCAGAGATCAATCTATCGCTATTGATCGCCGATCAGAAAAACTCCGATCAACAACTGTATTATCTATTCCTTCGCATATTTTTGGAACCTCATCCCGAATCAATCAAAAGGTCTGTCGTCTCTGATAGATTATAACGTTGAAAACGTCCCAAATGTAACAGAGTACGATAAATGGAGAGAGTTATAGGTTTTGAAGGTTTTTTTTACTGAGATATAACTGTGCCCTAGAATAAATTCAAAGATTCGTGCCAGGTCAAATGACTTCATATTTGAGCCTAC
>CP045891.1:401844-445030 GCA_013387185.1 Caligus rogercresseyi
TATTAAATTAATACTCTTTCAACATTTTATAAAAAATAAAGGACTGACAAAAGACAATCTCAAGGACTGACGGTCCTAAGACTGGACTGGACCGGACCGAATATATTGGGACGGACAAAACACTAGTTGTGTATATACAGTTTTTTAACATAAATCCTGTATTTTATAAGTCTCTGCATCCAACAAGAGACGTTGTTCTAACTCCTTGACACCTCATGAAGAAACATAAAGATATCGAAAACTTATTCCCTTCAATAGAAAAACACATCGTCATTCAGCTGTCGCCCTGTGCCCAATTAAACAATGTAATTTGTACCACGTCATCGTATTGATCATAACATAAAAAGATTTATTTATATGGGGCAAAAAAACGTATTCCTCTGAATAATCCAATGAGCTCTCTATGTCTTAATATCTCTATGTGAAGAACCTTCATATTTATGACGTAATTATTCCAATCTTGGGCCTGATTTAAAGCAATACAAAATCCCAATTTGATATAATAATAATAAAAATAAGTATATAATATGATTGCCCACTCTTATCCAAAGAGACATACATCTACTGGGTTTCCATGACTATTCGTCGTCTTCTTTGTGAACACTTTTGTAATATATATAATTGATGTATCTTACTTTATGACAGGATTTCCTGTAAGTTCATCTACACCTATGTGTGATCAAGACAACAACATCAGCTGTCGCTGTAGACAGTAGTTTGAGTGCAATATCACTTCTTGCAGTAGAGAAATCTGAGCCTCTTTATCGAAGGAATCCCTGTTGAAGGGAGGAGGGAGTTAAATGCATGACAGAATTGAGGGCAAAGTTGTTGTTGTTCTTGTTGAGAAAGAAGATCAGGGAATGGCAATAATTCATCGACCATAATTATTATATTTTTTTTTTCGAACGTTATTGGTAGAAAAAAAGAAGAGTCAATAATAATAAAAAAGTTTGAACTATAAATAGAGCTCACTTCCAAGGAGAATATAAATAAGGTGATTCAAAGACGAGGTCTTTGACTTATGCTCTTGTTCAAAAGAGATATTATTGTGACGTCACGAATGCTACAATAAAAAACATTATTTTTTAGTGCTATGATATATAATTTATTATTCAACTTTATATCTCAATTAAAATATTTCATTAAATATTGTTCTAATGCATGAAACAATTGTTATGTAAATGATTATCATTAATATTCACTATTTTAAGTAATTAGCAAATAATCATTTCAAACAATAAACATAATTTTACAATTTATTTGAAGGAATTTATAAATCACAATAATAGAATTATACATATGCATATACAAAAAAGGGAATATAACCTAAGGAATATAAATATAATTACCCTAATTAGTAGTCTGACCTATGTGTTCACTAGCATTTTTAGTTGAAGTAACTTATTAAGAAATTGACTCGAATCCGGGTTTTTTTTAACAAAAGCAATAATAAATTTTAAAAGTTTAAAAAGTCTTTCAGAAACAAGGGTCTTCATCGATTGCGTCTTGATGGCTATTATGAAGAAATTTGGAAATGATTTTCTAAAAAGTGGCAGAACTTTAAAAATCGGGTGAGGGGCGGTAATAATTCAATCCATGACTTTGAGTTTCTTCAATATTACTCGTGTGTTCCCCAAATTTACGTGGAGGTCTTTCAACTGCTTGGCTAAGTATCCAGCGATATATATGAGAGACCCTCGTTGGAACAGTCATTGGAATTTTTCCTGTGTTTGCCGACTAGGCAGAGGAAGGAGTTTTCGTGAGTGCAAGTACTCAAGTAGGATGAGGGCGGTAGCTACATCTTCTTTTGAGTAGCCACTTTGTCGAAGGATTCAATAAGTTTCTTGTTTGAATCGTTGTGTAATCCTTTTCGAATTAGGTTATAATTAAAGTTTTATGAGCTAAGTTTGAGGCACTTAACTTTGTAGCAGGACAGCTTCATTTTCGTGAGTGAGAGTTCCTCATTCCCCCTCAATAGTCAACTCACAATTTTTTTTTTGTTCACGGGCTTCTGATGTACCTGTCTGAAGGACTTGAGGAGGGTGATCCAGGGATGAAGAGTGAAGGAACAGCTTGAGACATAAGCTTCTTCCAAGCAAGGATGCCAAGTAGCTTAGCCAGAATATTTCTTTGGATGTCATCTGGAGTAAAATAATGATCATGGATCTTCGCATTCTTTAGGCCAATCCTGTCGGATCTTCTGCATTATAGAATCCACAGACGTTGGATATCGAGATCCTTCGTCAAAGTGCAAAATATTGTACATCTCGAGGATTAGAGCAAGAGGGGGATGACACAAATACGATAACTTCCTCGAGAATATGGCATTTTTGCTTTAAAATGCAAACTAACTATAAATCAAACGTAGCACCTGTGACATCACAAAAAATAGTCAGCTGTCGCCCTGCAATTGCCTACGTCGATTCCCATTGCCTCATCTTATTTATATTCTCCTTGATCACTTCCCTCCCGGCTGGGAAGGCTTAAATCCTGTCATTATCGATCTTATGATGGAACTCCTCCAATATAGTATATATATATTAATAAATCAACTACATATTCATATCCTTTTTTAAAGTAAGTTATCAACTAAAAATTAAATTCATTGGTGAGTTAGCAAATACTACCTTTTTGTTCACCCAAGTGGTGGTTCATTTATTGTCATATATTTTGAAATAAGATAATTTCCCGCTCTGAGTAGTAGAAGTTGCATTATTTAGGTATTCTGGATAGGTTGTATTGGAAGAGTCCATTCAAAGGATTCGACAATGACGTCATGGATATAGGCCCATAAGAAAAGACAGTTGGTATTCTTAAGATGCATTCCTTCTCTCTGAAATGTTGTTTGCACATAATAGCGGCATGTGAATTACATTTAATTTAATTATGCCAACAGCTTTTTCGTTATCGCGAACTTTCTTTCAACCAATCACGTTCAAGTAAAAGTTCAATCACGTTCAAGTAAAAGTTGTATATATATATATATTATTGAAATAAAGGATTTACATATAATCAAGGTTGGCAACAGTCTTTACACACTTAAGTGAGTTCCAAAGTGAAATCAGAGCAGGCACGTGGTTGCCTCGTACAGCATACCTCTATGTATGTTCTGTAGACATTATTAGTTGTGAGTACAACATACACTGTCTAACTGTAAAGACCCCATCACCCGGCGCCATTCAACACAGCTCATGCACACTGCGTACCCACGCAAATTTTGGTATGCATGAACGTCTTTTACTCAAGATAATAACCTTAAATACTTATTTGAATATATTAGGAACTTCAAAAAGATATATACAATGTTTGTATATAATACTATAAATACATTAAACACCAATATACAGGATTATATAGCAAATAAAAATGAAGAATTAATAATTATTTTAAAAATATATGGAAGCGTACCACAACATAGACTATATATACAACATAGCACGGTTGTAGAAAAATAAATTCAAATATACTGAACATAAATATACAAGTATATAAAGCAATATATGAATATATAATTTTTTAAAGAATTAAATAATATGAACATCTAAAAGAGTGTAAGTAGACTGTACAAAAGTTCATAACGTATTATCAATAAGTAATATTATTCAAAAAAATATTTGTGAATAACAATATTTTAAAAAACTAAACATAAATAAATATAATGTTTAAAAAAAATAAAAAAATATGGAAAACTATATATATATATAATAAATAATATATATTATATATATTGAATAATGTGTTTTAAAGTGGGTTAATCATTTTGTTTTGATTTGATTAAATATACTTAAGATCCATGAATTCTTGATTAGACCAATCCTGAATTTTAGTATGCTAGCCAATAAGAGAAGACATTAAATCATTCACAGCAGGATTTAATGCGTGAATTAAATGAAAACATGTGTTTGTCAAAGAGAATGTCTATCTAAATATATATATATATATATATATATATATATAGATATATATATATAATATATATATATATATATATATATATATATAGATATATATATATATATATATAATATATATAATATAATATAGGGTTTTTTATTTTCAAATGTTTGAAATGTTAGCAACAAAGTGGATTTTCTGTTTCTTGGTGATAAAAGAAGACGACATACAAAGTTTGAACAAAATTGGTCAACATTACGAGGTCGCACAACGAGGTCAAAGTTTTAAAAATTTAGTAAAAATATAGTTTTTTCGCAAATTTCTTCAAAATGGAGGACGTTACAGACTTCAATAATTATTATTAATTTAAAGGAAATCTAATTTACTACCAGACGTATGTTTGATGTTATTTAATAAAACAAAGTTTTCAGTAAAAACAAAGAAAAAAATGGAGTGTGTATTGTTAGCATATTTCATAGCTTTTTTGTATCAATTAACTTCACTCGCCTGTAGAAGATGACTTGTTCGCTTCAGAGTAAAATAGTACTTTTAAGCTTAGTAAACTTTAATGATAAATCCAAAAATGACCTTGGTTGCATTCTATCAATTCAGAATTCAGTACAATCTGAGTTTACATCATATGATTCAGAGCCTGTATTGACCTATAAGAAATCGATTATGAAAAAAATAAAAATAATGTGTTTCTTAGATTTGCGTCAAGGTATCCTCTCAAAATTTTACTTTGTCTCTGACGCATTTATAATCCATTATATGCGTCATTTTGTACGCGAGATAGGCTTTTTTAATGTACATATAACTCTCTACTTATTAAATTGACATGATTTAGTATACCAAAATATTAAAGCTGGTTACCAAGCTTTCATTTGATATGTTTGGTGTTCTAAAAATCGCTATACTTTAAGAGATATAAGCAAATACATTTTTGCACGTACTCTCCCCCAAAAATTGATCTTTTGATATGAGAATATACGATTACCATATGGTAACTGCTGTTAGTGTTACCTGGATAGAAAGAGAAAGAGAAGGGAGAGAGTATTTTGCCTCACTTCTCTCCCTTCTTTTTTCTTCTATCCTGGTAACATAACTGCAGTTACCAATTGGAAATTGTATTTTCTCAAATCAAAGGATCAATTTTTGGGGGAGAGTACGTAAATGTATTTGCTTATATCTCTTAAAGTATAGCGATTTTTAGAACACCAAACATATCAAATGAAGCTTGGTTAACCAGCTTTAATATTTTGGTATACTAAATCATGTCATTTAATAAGTAGAGAGTTATATGTACATTAAAAAGCCTATCTCGCGTACAAAATGACGCATATAATGGATTATAAATGCGTCAGAGACAAAGTAAAATTTTGAGAGGATACCTTGACGCAAATCTAAGAACACATTATTTTTTATTTTTTTCATAATCGATTTCTTATAGGTCAATACAGGCTCTGAATCATATGATGTAAACTCAGATTGTACTGAATTCTGAATTGATAGAATGCAACAAGGTCATTTTTGGATTTATCATCTAAAGTTTTTACTAAGCTTAAAAGTACTATTTTACTCTGAAGCGAACAAGTCATCTTCTACAGGCGAGTGAAGTTAATTGATACAAAAAGCTATGAAATATGCTAACAATACTCACTCCATTTTTTCTTTGTTTTTACTGAAATTTTGTTTTATTAGAAAACATCAAATACACGTCTGGTATAAATTAGATTTCCTTAAATTAATATTATTATTGAAGTCTGTAACGTCACCATTTTGAAGAAATTTGCAGACAACTATATTTTTACTAATTTTAAAACTTGACCTCGTTGCGCAACCTCGTAATGTTGACCGATTTTGTTCAAACTTTGTATCGTCTTCTTTTATCACCAAGAAACAGAAAATCCACTTTGTTGCTAACATTTCAAACATTTGAAAAATAAGAACAACCCTAATATATATATATATAATATATATATATATATAATATATATATATATATATATATAACTATATATATATATTATATATATTATATATATATATATATTATAGCATACAGCTAAAATAATTATCATATAATATAGGAGCTTATATCAAATTATATATATATATATTATATCTATATATCTTATATATATATATATATATTATATATAGATAGGTCATAACGTTTTTATTGCAAATTTTCTCTTCATACGAAGCTGTATTATTCCCTGATTTTTTTAATTTTCAAAAATGTTTATTCATGGAGTTGTATCCATAATTTAAAACATGACTTGTTTTTTATTGCAGCAAAGCCTTTTTCTATTCACATATAAGTGAAGTTAGTTATATAAATGGAACTATATTTTGTATTTAATTTGTTAATTTCAAGAAATTAGACACTTAAACCTATGTTGAAACATATTTTCAAAAGTTAGTACCTGTATTATATTTCAATTGATAATATTCTTTAATCTGACTCCCTCTCCATAAGGTTTATGATTATATATATAAATGATATATATAATAATATATATATATATATATTTAGATTGACATTTTTTGACACATTTTTTCATGTAATTCATGCATTAAATCCTCCTTGTGAATGATTTAATTTCTCCTCTTATTGGCAATGCATACTAAAATTTAGAGATTGTTCTGAACAAGCATTCATGGATCTTAAATGCATATCATAATTAAACACAAAGGATAAACCCACTTTAAAACACATTATTACAATTTTGAAATATTTTGAGAAAACTGTAAGGATGAATGGAGCATTTCCATTAATAGATGTATTTTTCTTAGGCTTTTGGGGATATACTTTGATCCCAACAGTGAGGAAATATATCCTGAGACATCGTTAGCTTTTAAGAAGATGACCAAATTTATAATTCTTTTTTAATTAAGATAGCTGCAGTATGTTGTTCGTGAATTTTGTTAAGCATCTTTTAATACACTATAGTCGAAACATCTAAAAAGAGGTAGCTTAATATGAAGATTTCATAGGAACCAGATAAATAGTGTTGAGTTCCGAGTTTTTAAACTATTATTTTCAACAAACATAATTCCATATCCATAGACTAGAGGTTGATATAGGAGGTGTATTATTCATATTATAATGTAATTTATAGACTTGTTGGTTTGTCGTTCATTTGTAAAAAAAAAATTACAATTTTTGACGAACGACACAAAAAATTCCTATCGTTCGTCGTTCGTTTTTGGCGCCAAAAAAAGACAAATATTTATGTTTTTGATGGGAACAATTTCCATTAAAAAAAAATGTCATCAATTTTTCAGAATGGCGTGAAAAAATATCCTTTCTAAAAAAAGTCGTCAATTTTTTTTTCAGAATGACAAAAGACAAACGAACGATGAACGATAACTTTTGCGAACGACAAACGAACGACGAACGACAATTTTCGCGAACGTCACAAGTCTGGTAATTTACTATGTATTCTTGAAATCACTGATAACTCTTATTTCAGGATAACAAAGGAAGACATTTTTGTTGTGAAGGAACTCAATCAAATTCACTCATTAATTCTAATAAAAATAAATCAACTGATGATACTCAGGACCATAATTGATGTTGATCGTGTTTGGTCGAATCTGACACTAAATGAATCTTCAATACTCCACACTATAAGATGTAGAACGAAAGTAAATTGAGCATCGAACTGAAAAGAGATGCTGTTTTTAAGTGACATGGGTAGAAAATTATATCCGAGCCTATACTATTTTATAGACTCCAGGCGCACTACTTCAGATAAAACTAAAACTTCATAGGCTAAGAGGTTGACATCAATGTGTTCCCTAAGTTCCATTCAACTTGACGGATTGAGGCCAGCTAGGAAAGACCAAGTATTTGACACACACACACATATATATAAGCACAAAAGGAGTTAAAAGCATTCCAGGGAACTAGTCTGCCTTATTGTACAAATGTTGTTTGACATAATAGGCCCTTTGGAGGTACCTATGTTAGAAATCTGGGGAGTTCAATGGCTGCTTAAACAAAAGGGTCTCTGGATTATTGGAGAAAAATAGAAAATAGTACACAAAACACAGAGCGTAAACAGGTAAAAAATATATATTGTTGCTGGGCTTAACCAAGCGGCGTACATAGACATAGCTTGTGCATAGGTGCCTATCTGTTGATTCTTGGAAGGCTAGCGCAAAGTGCAACATTCATAAATATGCTTAATATCATTTGATTTCCAAGATTTCACCTGTGACGTCATACAGGTTGAAATTATGGTGTATTAAAGTAAGTATCACATCCCAAAAAGAGATAACCAGATGGAAAAAATATATTTGGTCCCTATTACTAAGATATGTTTAAAATGTTCTTTTAATTAAACTATCAATATTTCATTAATTGAATGGAAGCTAGAATAACTGTAAGCCTATATTTTGTTCAATGTTGGTCCCAATTTTTGATGTAAAAACCTGTTATCCACTTTTCGCAAGAGCTATAACAAGTGTGTATGTGACGTACAAATGGAAATATGGATTCTGTAGATTGAATTAATATAAATTGTGTTTCAATGATAGCTTTATCTTTCTCTATTAATATATTCTATCTTTGTTGGATCTGAGCGGGGTTATGAGTAATCGGGCCTAAAAACAATCGGTTCTGTTAAGATAATATTACCGTTAATCTTTGAAAGTTACCTTTAACAATGACTAGATGCTTCTCTCTATCAGTTGAGAAAATATTTTTCGTCTTTAATTATTATCTGCAAAAGTTTATGGATATAATAAACGTCATAGATTTATATTCTCAACCATGTGAGGGAGTTACTGTATGAAAATTAAGATGTGAAAAGCAACGTATTTAAAAAATAACTTAAAACATCAACATGAGTACCCTCATTTTATTTTTCCTTCTTGAAACTATAAGAGATCCCTAGTAGAGCTGTTATTTAAAAAATGGTTGGTGCGTCAGCTTTTTTGTTTATTTATTAGCACTAAATTTTATTTAACAAAAATTGGCAAAAATAACAAGGTCATAAATTGATCATAGCTAAATTTGGTAAAACTAAATTTTTCCAAAATAGGCAAAAACAAAAAAGTTTTGATTCATAACGAAACCTTTGAACGCAATTTTTTTTTGGGGGGGTAAGGGGGGGGGTCAAACCAAAATCCATTTTTCTACGATCATTTAGTTTCTATGGCACAACTTTCGCGGGGGAATAAATTTTGATATCTTAATATTAGGTTTCTATAATACCGCCTAATGACCATCCTGGATACATTTGGCCAATTATGTGAACTACAAAAATGATGATGCATTTCTCTGGTTCATTACATGGAAAAAGCATTGCTTTATGGCTGACTTAGCACAAATCCTCTTCACAAGTAGGATAGACTCACTCATCCCTAAATCGGAAGTGTATGCCCTACTTACCCCCTTCCTAAGATTCCGAATGACCAATGAGAGTCCCTTAAGAAGAACATATAGCACAAGATACTCTCTGCTTAACTCTATGTTCAACATAAAGAATGCTTGTACGCATGAGAAAGGAAACTTGAATTGAAAGCAATTCATGCATATTATAATCCACTTCAGGAGTAAATATTCACAACAACGGATCATTTAATACGGAGGCCCCTCTATCCGGAAAGGAGTTGTCTTCTGCTTTGTGAATACATTTAGTTTTAATTTTGATTCCGTATAACGGAAATTATACCATACCATGAAAATATTTTGATAGCGGTCTTCGTCATGAACGCAGGACTATTCATTCAACAAATTTCAAATAATTTTATACGATTAACGGCGTTAATTAACAGTTCTTCTAACGTATTTTGAGACTCCTTAATCGTGGATTCGTATTTCTCATATCCTTGTTCGGACTGTTATAATATTAAAATAACAAAGTCATGCTATCATTGATAGCATTGATACTATTATCATCACATAGTTACAAATTAAACATTTTTAATTGTTTCAGGTAGAAAAATGTGCCAAAAAAATGTTATTTCTTGTTGACTGAAGAAAGGTAATCTATTTTAAAGGAACCAGAGCTGGGATTCGGTAGAAAAATATACCGCCGGTTCAATATTCGGTATATACCGAATATCGATCCATATCGGTATTCGGTAGATTTTATTATATATCTACAGTATTGATCGATATTCCGTACGGTAGATTAGAAAGAGAGATGAATTTATTTACGTATCTGCTTTTACTTCTTCATATGCATTTCATATCGGACAGTTTATAACAAGGACAATTAAATACATCCTTTGTTATAATTTATTAAAGATTATTTGAAATTCAATACATACTAATTTTATATAATTTTATATGTACTTGTATTTTGTAGGAAATGGAAGGCTATGGATCTTATTGTCCGATATTAAATGCACTTTTTTGTACTCAAGTATTCAATACATAGCATAAGCTTATATTGAATGTCTATTTATGTATCTGCTCATTAATACTATAAGTTATAGTTGTTTATTTATTTTCGAAGTTCAAGTTCTTCACACAAGGGAGCGCTTGGGCAAAGCGACTGTTGAACGACGATGTTTCTCTGCTAATGAAAAGTTCAGAGGGGAAAAATTAAATTATAAATGAGAGTAAGGTAGTCATGGACACTTATACATCATTAAGTCCTGTTTATACATCATTCAAGTGATTTCATCCGTCCCCCAGCTTATAATTATGCCGAAATAATTAAATAAGAACCCTTATTCAAAGCAACGTTGTTGCAAGCAACAAGGGCTAGATGGGAGATTTTGTGGCCAGTCTTCCAGCAACTTCTCTGCTTCTCTCAGACACTGGGCAGATCTGAGTTCTGGGGAAGAAATTCCAAACTTTAGCTGCCGCAGATGCGAATATATGCTGTTGTATTGTCCAAGAATATTCATCTGTGATTTGATACTCTATATTATCTATTAATCTATTCTATTCATCTCGATTTGCCAAATTAATACTTATTTTGCTTGAACTATGACGTATTGGGATATCTTCAGATAAAAGTATGAAAGATTGATATATATATATATATAGTAATAAAAAATTCCGTTCGTTCGTTCGTTTCCCTGTATCTCACGAACAGTTCATTATATCTTGACCAAATTTTCTGTGAATAGTTTGAAAAATCAGGGAGTGTTTTAGTGGGGTTGCCAACTCCCTGAAAATTCGTCATCGCCATGATTATTATTATTCGCCAAAACGTTTTTTGTCGATTTTTTAAAATTGACAATTTAGATTTTGACCAAATTTTCTGTGGATGAGTATAAGGTAGTAAGACGTGTTTTTTTGGGTGTTAACTGGAAAATTCGTTTTCTTTACGATAACTTAAAAATAATTATTCGCGTGATTTCTTCTTTGTGGCGATGTTTAAATACCCAGCCGTAGGAATACAAAACGGAAAAAAATGGCAATGAAGGCCCATGATAACTGTTAAAGGAACTGATTTTAATATGAAAACTCACATGCGATAACATCACTGCAATTATTCGTGTGATTTTTCTTCTTTTTACGATGTTTAAATACGCAGCCTTAAGGCATACAAAACGGAAAATGGCAATGAATACCCAATGACGACTTTTTAAGGAACTGATTTTAATATGAAAAATCACATGCGATGACATCACTAAAATTATTCGTGTGATTTTTTTTTCCATTCCAGACTATTGTCAAATTGGAAAATCCCGGACAGTGCCGGGTAACATTCGCTAGTATTATATATATATATATATATCAGATTTGTTGCCATAAAAGTGCACGTCAGAACGAAAGAGTTGTAAATAGACCAAAGTTTATCACATGGAGGCTTGTTTATTTCTATTGAAGTAAAAGAGGAATATATAGCATAAAAAAGAAAGGAGTAAGAAGTCAGAAGGTTGCATAATAGGAGTGATGTCAGAGAAATAACACCCCATGGACCAATAGAGGTCCATTCTTTTTTGTTGTGTTGGGATACCTTTAGAGAGAATATATAATAAGTATATTAATATCCCAGAGTCGTCACCAATGAGATTGCACAGCAGGAACTATAAATAAGCACGACACGTGTGAGAGGGTCATGACTAGAAGACTCCTTTATTACACAGCAGGAAAAGGGAGGAAATATGTGCAAGGAAGGGAAAGAGAGAACACAGTATACATGACGTCAGAGTGTCGTCCACCGTGACGTCAGGGACATAACATTTTTGTTACTCATATTGCATTTTACGTAACTAGAAATGTCCGACAATCTAAAGATGCAGCCTGTTCATTAGTCTGCCCCTGATTGACAGTCATAGTGAAGATTGATTGTGTAATGATTTTTGATTATGAAAGAACAATCTTATAAAAAGAAGAAACATATCACAAACCTTCAGTTGTGCAGTCATTTATGTCTACATACCACTTATATTATATCAGACAACAACCTACGGATGAACAATATATATTTACATTGAGTATTTAGTGTATATGTATATCGGTTGGTGTGAGCAACTAAGATGTACTTCGTAATGATTTAAGCCTTCTTTGCAACTTCCTCTCGGCTTTGTTCCGTCAAGTGGTCAAAAAGGGGGGGCAATTAGTCATGCTAATGATGCTCCACAGTGTGTTGTTGCTTCAGGGCTACTATGTATGCATAGAAAGCATCACAATACACTCTTGAAAAAAGAATGTCTCATTTTTATTCTCTTCCTATCATTTTATGGGTGGTAAGTCTTGCTTTAAAGTAGATTTTTGAATATTATTTGTTTCTATAATAATACAAGCATGCGAGGAAAGTCAAAGAGCTATTTTCATATTATCCTTTTTCGGTTTCGGAGAAGGCATAAATGAACGGATGGCATATGAAGAAGAAAACATAAGATGAGTCAAGAACAAAAAGAAAAGAAGATATAGAACACTGACCTATGTCTAAAGATATGATGCTTTAGAATCTGATAGCTAAGGATAACAAAAAGGGAGTTATCCCAAACTAAACAATAAACATAGTTATTACCTCCGCCGAAGGAGGTATTGTTTTCACTGGCGTTGGTTTGTTTTGTTGGTTTGTTTGTCAGCAAGATAACTCAAAAAGTACGTAACGGATTCGGATGAAACTTTGTGGACTTGTTGGAAATGCCAAAGGAACAAGTGATTAATTTTGGCATCTCTGAGTGCAGAATTAAGATGCCAAGGAGCTAAATACTAATAAATATTTCAATTTAGCCTACTCTGCCAATAGATGTCGCTGTGCTGTGAAATCGGGTGCGGGAGAGTCTTCCTCTCAAAATTTCCATCAAGGGGAACCCTCCCCCCTCCCTCTACGCGCCGCCCCAGTCGTGAAAAATCCAACTCGGAAGGCTCATAAGGACCCCGTGACGGCAGAGGTTTGCACTCTCTGAGTGTATACATGCCTCTAGTTCTGCTTATGAACATAGTTTTTCTTTCGTTTTCTGCATCTTTTTGTCATAGGGATGATCCATTGATCGACAAATTAATAATTTTACTAACTTTTTTTTGAGTACGAGATGTTTAGTTATTCTATAAATATTCATTGGCTATATTGGAGGATTCCATTTAAAAAGATTCGCAAATGACATAGATCCATGCTAATGAGAAGAGACAATTGCCATTTTAAAGATAATATTCTTATCGCTGAATTGATATTCGTACCTCAACAGACACGAGTGAGGAGATGCTTCCTTACATAATGGAAACTGTTTTTATTATTATCCCTCCTTTTCTCTTAACCAATCACGTTTTAAATATATTTTATTTTTATTATCCCTACCCATAACTTAAATGACGTCCCTTAATAGACTAAGTAATAAAACAATTGTCAAAAGACTTGTCTTATTATTCTAAGACGTTAAGAAGCCTTTATGAGAATTTTCACACTTCAAGCTTCAGTATTATCTTTCTTATAGTCCCCTCATCATTAGGAATGGAAATTTGGAGCTTAGCCTGGGTGCTTACAGATTATATGACTGTTTTTGGCCGTGTAAAAGATAGAGGGGTAAGAGAGGGATAGAGGGAAGAAGGAGGGAGGGAGATCATATCTCTTTGGTAGAGAAGGAACAAATGGTTAAGTAAATGGATCCCATTGTATATATGAGGCTTGAAGTAGATATGTGACAGCATATTCAAATTAGACAGGCTTGTGAGCGATCAGGAAAAAATAGCGATCCGATCAAAAATAGCGATCAGAAATTCTTTGCGATATAGCGATATAACGATCAGGGATTTTTCCGATCAGCGATCCGATCAATTTAATTGCGATCAACACAAAATTACCCATGTAATACTGATTCTATGTAAAAATTTAAATGTATATACAGTCAAACCTTTATAAGTATTCATCTTTATATGGCAATGGAATGATTGTTTCTCATAGCCTATGACTCCAAAATAACGACTTCTCCATAGGCGCCTGTCTGTATATTTTAGGATAAAAATATCAGAATGATTGTTTCTCATAGCCTATGAGCTCCAACACTCTGGCTCCACAATTGAATATGTCTGCATACCTTAAGACAGGAGATGCCAGAATAAGTGTTTCCTATGAGCTCCAAAACAATGACTTCTACATAGTCGCCTGTCTGTATATTTTAGGACAAAAATATATCAGGATAGCACACACTGGCTTTTTCCATTAGTATTAGTCTGTATTTTGTGTTTTCTAAACAAATATTAGTTGTTGGAATGGATTTTGGTCAGCTAGTTAAGTTTAAGAAATGTAGGGCTTGTCTCAAAAATCCTATTACAAACATTTTTCTTTTTTTAGTTATTTTATACAATTGATCGGATCGCTATTTTTTAGTCATTTTCTTACGATCAAAAAGATATAAAGATCAGGACCTTTTGCGATACTCCGATCAGCGATCAATATCGCTATATCGCTATTGATCGCCAATCAGAAAAAACTCCGATCAACAAGCCTGAATATAGATAATGATGTATGTGGTTGTTATGAGTAGGATTTAATAATATTTTACTGACGATTAGATCCATTATAAATAATTGAATGGGGACATAAGTTAATATTTTAATGATAAGAGAGAAATAACACAGCAAATGGACTCATTGGAGTATTTTATATTTGAAGAAGCTATTTCTATATTAAAAGAGAGATTGTAGATGACTATTATGATTATATGATACTGTACTGACGCTTTTGAGGACTCAAAATGTATGACTTAAAGAGGGTGGTAATTTATGTATAACTAGAGGACTCAGAGAGTGCAAACCTCCGCCGATCCCACCAAATGAATCACTTGGTCTTTTTGTCATTTCCAACCCTCTACGCACTGTCCCTTTATTTACACTCTAGAGGTACATGGAAAGAAAAAGAAACTGACGTCATCAAAGAGGAGAGCACAGCACAGCGACAACTATGGCAGAGTAGGCTAACTTGAAATATTATTAGTATTTAGCTCATTTTGCATCTTAAAGAAACACTTAGAGATGCCAAAATTTAACCACTTGTTCATTTTGGCATTTCCAACAACTCCACAAAGTTTCATCCGAATCCGTTCCGCACTTTTTGAGTTATCCTGCTGATAAACAAACAAACCAACCAACCAACAAACCAACGCCAGTGAAAAACAATACCTCCTTCGGCGGAGGTAATAAATAATCTAATGGTATCATTCGTAATATACTTTGAATGCAATTGACTCATTTAAGATTGTTGTGATTACGTCAAATTTATATGGCGAATTATTTCTCTTTGTACGACCATTTTGTCCTCAAATCGTCAAGAACAGCCATCTGCCTTGTTTATTTGTCTGGCTCTCTTTTATAAATCAAAGCTCATATTCCAAAAATATAGTAAATACTTATTTTTGTTGCCTTCGTATTATTTCTCAGATGAATTATGGCTATTCAATAAAAAAAGTGTGTGTGTGTTCATGTATACGGTAGAGCAAGAAGGATATATATATATGTGTGTGTGAGAGAGAAATAAGAATCCTAAATGAACACGTCATTAGATGATGAAGGTAAATATCCAGGTTCGAAATCATTCAGATTATAAAGGAAATATCCCTCATAAAAGTCTTTACCAGGAAGAAGATGCCATAAAAGGAGTTTTATCCACTTTAAATTTAGATGACCTAAATGACAACACGATATATTTGCATGAGAAAAATGTAAAAGGACATTAACGTTTTATGACGTCATAAGGGCTCGTTTAACAAGTAAACGATATGTATTAATCAGTAACGTGGGATGAGGCTATGTAAGGGGATTCATTGACGTCATGAGTCAGATTTATTTACATGAATCCTTTAATTAGACATAGCCTCACCGCATTTCACTGGTAGTTACACGTTTAAGTGGGTAACATATTAAATATTTAAACCATTTTATAAGATCTTGTAATAATATACTGTTAACAGTGTTGCAGGACCTTGAGTCATCTTCAGACAGAGCACACGCTGTATAAATCAGAATGTCGTCATCAGAGCCCCCGAACTATCAATAAAAATATTTATCGTCCAGATCCATGTACATACACAACTCTCTTCTTGTACATATAAGTAAGTTCAAGTGCACAGTGAGAGCTTGCCTCGACACTCGCAAAGAAGAAATTCAAGATCAAGCAAATGTATTTGCCAAGTTTTCTCTCTCTTTTTTTGTTATTGTTGTTTTGGCAGTCTTGCAAAAACTGACTTAGCAGCCTAAGTGTTATTTAGACGATAAGTTTATGAGCATAGAAGTTACTAAAATGCATTCATATAGAATAAATCAAACCGTATAAAGACGAGAAGAAAGTGTCACACCGTATGGAGGAAATGTCTCAAAATAAAATGATGAAGCAAAGTTTTTAACACATTGATATGCAATTCTTATTATATTTAATAATATAGAAAATTCATGGATTACAGATTTTTTAAAGAGAGAAGCAGACTTTAGAAGTCTTTCATAAACCTCTCTTTAAAATAACATTTGACAAAACACATCAATAGTGTAAATAAGTAGTTTATAATAATTTATAAAATAATGAATAAATAATATATATATATGAATGTGTAATATAAATTATATACAGTCAGCTTGCTTTAATAAGGATAGAGTTTCACAATCACCAAAAATATTTTTTTGTTGTTTCAATATATAAATGATATATAAATATATATAGTTGCTTTTTAAATATATAGTTTATAGAATAATGATATCAACCCCATTTGAGAATAAATACTAATAATATATGTGTGTAAGTCTAAATTGTAGTATGAAAATAGCTAAATAATGAAGGATTTAATTTAAATATATATATATAGATGTGTATGTGATATATATGTTAAATATATATGAATAAATTATTATTTTAGAGATTTGAATATCATAATAATTATGATGTTGTAATTATATAAAAATGGTTGTATGTTTAAATAGTCAATTTGTTATAAATTTGTTTTTTGCTTTGCCCAAGGGTCAAAAAGTGGATTTTTAATAATATATGTATGTATATATCTATAAGTGTCGTTCATTTTTTTTATTTAGCCGCAAAGGTACTAAAGACTGGCAATCTCATGGGTAGAGAGAAGGGAGATGAGAAGGATGGATGTGAAGATGCTGGATGGGGAGAGAATCCCTCAGTTTCACTGAGTTGATCGTCGTCCCCAGAAGAGGTGGAGGATGGTGGAGAGGACCTTCCGGAGGATGAAGAGGAGTTGAAGGTGAGAAAGGACTCGGGTGGGGGTGAGAAGAGTGGGAGAGGCTCCAGAGAAGCGGAGGAGGACAGATTGGAAGAGATGCTTGAACAGGAGCTGAGACTATTCATGTTGCTACAGCTGTTGTTATTATTTATGGAGCTGCTATTGAGACGCGGCCGGGTGGTGACCTGCTCATGGGTCAATGAGGGGGATGATGGTTGTTGTTGCTGCTGCTGCTTGGAGGAGCTGGTTTGAGGAGTTGGCGTCTTTTGTGGACTCCTTTACTGGATGATGTTGAAGATGAGCTTGAGGAGTTTTCGTTTGAGCTGCTCCGATTGCTGCCAGCACTTTTGTTCATTTCATTGAGGTTATGAATGAAATGACACCTTGGCCCGTAGGGGCAGAAGCCGATGGAGTGATATGTTTTGCAGAGGTCCGTTTTATATTTGGGATGTCGGGAAATGTTTTTGATTTCCCCAGTCCCGTGAGCAAACTGACACTTTTCTCCGTATTTGCAGGTTCCACTCTCTTGAAAGGGCCTACAGAGCTCGGTTTTGTAGCGGCTCGTGTTGACTTTTGAAGTGTTAGGGGCAGAAGAGGAAGAAGATGAGCAGGTTGAAGAGGAAGAGGAGGTTGAGGAGGAGGAGGAAGAAGCTAACTTATTCTTATTATTGAAACTATTCGTAGTCCCAGGATTCCATCTCCAATAAGGCATGACGAATCGCTGGAAGAAGGAGACTTGGATCGCGTGGACGACGAAAACTCACTTCCATCAAATGATAAATCGAGTATGTTTTGGAAACTGTCACTGACATCGACCTTTAAAAAATATGAAATAAAACAATACATTAATAACAATGCTATATAAAAAGGTAATTCATAATTAAAATGCATTCTATTGGTTCAAATCATAAGAGAATATACCAAAAAAATCATTGGTTAAATTTTAAGAAAATATATATTTCCGAAATTTCATTAGTCAAACAAATAAAATAATATTGCCATTATGTGATTGGTTGAATTATCAAGAAAGAAAAGTACTTTTAAGTTATGCTAAATATAACGGCATATATAAAAACGATTTAGATTAGCAAAAAATTATCACTTATTAGCTAAATTATGTTCTACATATAAATATATTACATAAGTTGAAAAACCCCATTCGTTTAAATCACAGAAACTGTAAGTAAAGAATTTCCTTACATAAGACCAAAACTAAATGAAAATAAAAACCTTGATAAATTTGTTAAATTAATACTTTTCAGCTATGCTAAATAATACGATGTTAATAAAAACGTATTTGATTCGTTGAACTAATAATAGTACAGTACTCTCTCAAATACTGAGATGTTTTAATAATCCAATGAATGTACACAATCGGTTTAAAAATCACTTATTATATAAGCATTTTTGATTGAATGTATATCAAATGATTATAGTTTAAGATGAATAAATAGTTTAACTTAAATGTATGATTGAAAAAAAATTAGAGATCCATGACACATATTAATAGTAATACTAGCCTATTTTCATTTCATAGCCGCACACTAAAAACGTATATAAACAGCTGAGAAAGGAGTAAAAAACAAAAAAGATATAAGAAACTTGTTAAAATTGTTTTACGACATGTTGTTGTGGTTGTTTTGCCTCCATTGGAATTTGTGAGAACATCATAAGAGTATGAGAATCATATATCTGACATTATCTTTAATGGTGCAGTTGCCTGCACCTTCCTATGTCTTATGGGAAAACATCCTTGACTCAGCGTGCGGTTATGTTTAATAATGCATTTCTAGACAATTATACCTTCAGGATAACGAAAAGTCAGTAGAAGTGATCCATCAAAAGCAAATACGTAACAGGACACTATAGAATTCCACAATTCTATATAAAAATCAACAATTCAACAATGATATATACTTTTGGCTCAAAAGTTGAACTCCTAAAAATATTTATGCCGTACCTATTTGTCAAATAACAATTCGAATTAGGAAGGTTACGAAGTTAGGATTTTATAAAACAAATAGTAGTATTGTTGGTTTTTAACGACAATGACCTTAGAATTAATCAAGAAATAAATAGATATAGAGCTATATAAGTAATATTGTTGTGCTGTGACGTCATATTAACATTCATGGTGTATAAACAATAAAAATGCTAATCTTATACCTACAAATAATAATATTCTAACAAAAAAGGAACAGGAATGAACTTGAGTCATGACGTCATTTAGTGTAATTGAGCTTACGCATTTAACAAGTTATAGCAATTCTACTGAATAAATAAAAACAATACTTCTGAACTCTGATTTGTATTCAATAAATGTTCTAAATCTTTTTAAATATGCAATCAAGAATGTATGGGTATTGCTTCTGTACAAAGATAATAATGACGTCACCAGTATTTGATGACGTAAATCATGTTTAAATAACGACTGTTGTCTAGCTTACTAATGACGCAAATTAAGCTTTAAAACATACCTTTTCCTGGATGAAATTAGTCAATTGAGCATCCAGGTTTACACTCAAATCATGAATTATTTTGTACTAATATATCATACAATATCTTTATAAAGATAGTTTTTTTAACATTAAAATATCATTATTTAACAAAATAAAGTGACGTCATGAGTAGTTTATAATTATCAATTTAATCCCAAATAATAAAAATGGCCGTTCAGATATTTTTGAAGAACAGTTATGATTCTCAAAGAGGATTTTCATGTTATTCTTGTGCCCCCCCCCCCCCAAAAAACAACAACAACTAGAACTATACAGTTAGTTACACCAGTATTGCCACCTAAAAACATTCAAGTTGACAAATAAAATATAATATTTCTCATTTAACAAGCAACATGATTTACATACAATTAGGACTTGGCAAACAAAAGGGTGCTGTCATATCTCCCTATGAAGGTACACATTGACAGGTGCAACAAATGGACTGCAATTGCAATAATAATGAAGTATTTACATTCATTTGAAAACTTATTAAAGTCATCATCTCTTAAAAGGGGAACATCAATTTATAAAACAAAAAATAGTTTTAGAGAATATATATATATATATCATGTTTTCTGCTGGTGGTGCACGCCTTGATCTGGCCGTAAATTATTCTTGAAATAAAGATTACCTATTTGACAATACACTTCTTCTTAACACGATAGTCATTATGTATAAGAAAATGTAATTATCCAACCGAACACTAAATATTAATTTAGCCGACTTAAGGATTGGGATATCAATTATTAAAATCTAAATTATGAGGAAAACCTATTCATATATTATACAAATAAACATCAATCAATGATGACAGTTTACGTAATATATATATAGTCGCTAAAACCAAAAAGTAACAAATTAGGCCTTCTTAATCATAGATTAAAAACAAGCATCATATACTCATTCGAAGAAAAAAACGACCAATCAGAGATAAACATGTATGCACTCACATTACGTCATAGGAAGCTCAATAGTTGAATGTTATATTCTATAAGCCGATATCAGTAATAAATGTTTGTTTCATTGATTTTAGCTTGACTTTAATTTAATTTAGATGACTTATGGATCACTTGGGTCATGCTTAAAAGGGATTTTTATAAAAACTGTAATGCGTATTTTTATATTTTCAATAATCGTTGCCTTTGGATATAAATATCCTGCCCACTTTATTTATGAATTTCGTAAGGATAGTTTGGACATTTATTCCTTATTATAACGTTTCATGTTGCTGTACAGCATGTTGAAATAGTTTAATTTTTATGTGACTAATACTAAGTTCCAAGAACATGATCATCCAAATTGCTCTTTGATTTCATTGCTGTGAAACATTATAGAGTTTTAAATAAATGTATAAACTAATAAATAATTTTGTGCGTTGGCAAACTCATTGACAAAGAGAGCAATAACACTTAACTGCAACAATGGTATGATTACTACAATTATTATTAATAATAATAAATAATTATCTACATACAAAAAAGTAACTGTAAATTTGTTTTTTTCTTCTTTTTCATCAAAGAGAAAATGCAATGAAATAAAGGTCAACAACTGTAGACTGGGGTAAGGTAAGTATGCAGATAGGAGGGAGATGTTGTTTTTCTTCTTATTATTATATTATTCGATGATGGTTCATCGTCGACTTCAACAAAGGTTTTTTTGCCATGATGATTACGAACAGGTTGTTGTGTGCTGCTGCTACTCTTCTTCTTTCACAGAACTGCGTCAACAAATATCCCCCCTTCTTCTTGCCACCAACCCCAGAATCACCTCCTCATCTACCTGGTTACAGGCATTGCTGCTCCTCCTACCTGAAGAGAGTTGCTTCTTCATATAATTTAAGTGTATGTGCTTTTTGCTTCAATAAATGGTGATATGCTGCGCATAGAGAAGAAGAAAACAAGCAAAATATCAGCACCTTCCGTCCAACAAACAATATGAACTATTATCTAAGCCATTCAAAAATAGTTAAATTACTCTCTATATATACTACTTTGCAAAATGATATTTAGGTTCAAAGCATGCGTACATGACTTATATAAGTAGTTGATATTAATGCAGATATGTTATATAAATATAAGCAATGTTTAAAGTTATGACACACACACACACACACATATTCTTTCTTTAGCTGCTACGTCTTCACACAGAGAAAAAAAAGGAACATCAATAATAAAAAACGTGGTCTTCAAATATATGAATATATCTATTTATAAATATGTATGTAATAACAGTTAATGTTCGAGGAAATTATTCTCGTAGAAGGAAAATTCCTATAGTTGGAGAGGGGTTCCACTTATTTTCAAATGAATAATTTGTTTTGGTAGCAGGTGTTACTGAAAACAAAGTGTCAAAAAATAGGATTTGAACGGAATACTTGTTGAGGGTATTCATGAAGGAAACGCTTAGTTTGGTGAATCCAACTTTTAAATGCGTTCACTAATGACTTAATAAAAAAGCACTATGAACGTAGATTCCGTTATGAGGAATGTTGACTGTATACTTATCTATGGTATATATTAATATATATATATCATCACTATGAAACGACACATAAATGCAAAAAGAAATATGAAAAAAAGGATTACCTTTCCAAACATGTTTAAGCACAAATTGATATGCCGCTATCCAAAAAGTGGAGCCGGCAACCCTAGTACTCACAACAAAGATCTGAATTGAACTGAGGGTAACACGTGTGAATCTCCTTCGAAGAGACGTCTTTTCAGCGTGCTCGCTACGTCACTTGCTCCTTCTTGTTCCTTCGTGTTCTCATCGTCTTCTCTTTTTCTTTTTCTTTCTCTCTCTCTCTCTCACAACATTTCTTACTACTTATTAATAAATAAATTCAATGTTTTATCAAAGTAACCTTGAATAATATATATGTAGTAGTGAAGCAATCGTTGTAGTGGCTGTTTAAGCTGCCCAAAGCAGGTCCGAAACCTCTCTCTCTCTTCTTATTCTCTATCTCACATATCATGACTTAAAGCAACACAGTGCTTGAAAGACATGTTTGCCAAATTGCTACAAACAACCCACCCCTCTCTTTCCTTCCCTCTCTATTTTTTTAAACTTATAATAGGAGTTAATTGGGTTCTGAGGGAACCTAATTATATAATTAAATAATTAAACAATAATTTCCAAGATACTCAATACTTTTAGTTTTTCTGCCCATTCTAGTATTTTAATTGTCTCATTTTATGTTTGAAATGTTATAAATACTAAATAGTTTTTTCTTTGCACTTCATATTGCTTTAAAGTAATAGGATATTATATCATATTTATATACTATTTTACGGGATGTAATCAAACCGAGAGTAAAGCAAAATATAAAAAATACAATGTTTATTTATGTTCTATTATACATTTGCTTTGGATTTTATGCATAAATCTTATTTTATAATATGATATTAGGAAGAAATGGCTGAGGAAAATACGGTCTAGGAAGAAATGGACCAAGAAAGAAAAGGAAAATGATGACTCATGGTAGCGTATGTACAAGTTTGAAGTACCTACTATTTGACGGGAGTTTTCTAACTAAAAGACTTTTGAGGCTACGTGCAGGTAGTAATTAAAGAAAAGTTGAGGGACAAATAAAAACTTAGTTTAAGATTTGTAATAGTGTCAACTATTTTTAAAACAATTTCTACAAATTGTCCAATAATAACAAACAAATATTTTCATGGTGACTTTTACTTGGTGCTGGAATTAGATGATCATGTATCTGAGCTGCGATTACCGAATGTAAATCGGTATTTATAACTGGAAGCGTTACCTGGTGTGAAGAAGTTGAACTTTGCTATATAAATAAACAAATCCGGAGCTTAAAGCGCATTTGATATGAACTTATGCATTTAGTATCGGACAATTTATAACAAAAGACAGTTAAGATAATAATTTGTTTGCTATTGCCTTCCATTTCCTACAAAATCCGAGTGCAATTATGATTTAAATAAAAATAGTATGTATTAAATTTCAATAGTCTCTACAAAATTATAACACATTATATACTTACTTGTCTTTTGTTATAAATTGTCCGATACTAAATGCATATGAAGAAGTCACAGAGCAGATACATAAATAAATTTCTCTTTCTTTCTTATCTACTGTACCGATCGATATTCGGTATTGTATAATAAATCTACCGAAACCGAATCGGCGGTACTGAATCCCAGCTCTGTTATGTATCTTCAAATTAAAATTCCATTGATTTAAGCCATTTTCCGATTCGTCGGTTTGAGACATAATGAAGCATTTGGTTGCATTTGATATTTATACAAGTTCATTCATTTACAACACCAAAGTAATGCACTGGGTGGTTTTTGGTATGATGGTTCCTTAAAAAGGCTGCAATTGGTGTGTGTAATCAAGTATATTTTGCCATAGGGCATATTAGTTACATTTGTAACTAGTCGAAAATAAATATATAAATAAAAACAGTAAAAATATGTTTAAAAGAAAAAACTAAGAACAAATAAAATAAAATAAATATAGCATGGATTATGTGGGCACGCTGCGTCCAATGGCCCTAGCTGTGGTCCTGGCAGCGTGAAGGGTCGTGGCCGACCTCAAAGCCTTATTCATGTTCCATACTGATATTGCATGACATGCAAGGTAGCCGTCTCTCTTCCGAGTGGATACGCTACTGGAGTGGTGGACCTCATGGGCCTCCTCGGATGGGGAAGACGAAGTCACCAACCGGGTTCCTGGCACCGCCGCCACCGTCGTTGGAGTAAAAGCATTTCCAGGTCTCCAGGGCCACTGCCTTGGCGGCCACCTCGTTGAGGGAGGGAAGGCCTGCTCTCTCAAGGAGGTCGCGGACGTGGATATGATCCCGTCTTTTGCATCCAACGATGTTCCTAGCAGCGTCATTTATGGCGACCTGTATCGCCCTGTGTGCGGCATTTGGCCCCTTGCACTCATTATCAAGTCTTGGAATGGTCACAGCTGCAGCAGCGTAAGAGATTTTGCCATCATTAATCCCTTGGCCAGCTGCCGTAGGTATTTTCCTCTTGGTAAGTGCACGGCAAGCCTAGAGATGAGTGCAGCCCGCTTTGTTGCTGCCTTAGCGATGTTGATGTTGTGAGGTACTGTTGTGAATGCAGAGTCAATGTGAATGGTGTTAGTTATAAATATTTTTTGCCTCCCAATACATGAAGGTTTTGTAAATGCATGCTTTGTCAATGATACTGATGATTATATCCCAGTCAAAAGTTTAATACTGTACAATAAAAAACATTTTGTTAAAAAATTTAAACTCTTTCAGTTTAGAACAGTATGAGGGATAAACAATATTATAGGATACTAATTAGGTACAACTCAATTATGCAGCTCGGACCCTCAATTAGATCCTCTTTGTGAAGTACTTATTTAACAGACTTCCAAACTCTGATTCTGCAAATCATAATGAATGCATTTTCAATATATGGTGCTTTTAAACATCTCGTTTCAATAAAAGTATTTAACAATATGATTTAAAAGCCCTAAAAATATTTTTACTTGCGACTAGTTACATATTATTTCATTTGGCTATTTAAAAAAATGGAAACTACACTTTTTAAACAGAACACTAGTTTTTAAATGTTGTTCTATGGAACAATTAATTCAATGAATGGAACTTTCAGAAAATGAACAGAACTCTAAGAATAAGGATGTTATTTTTCCGGCTAATAATTATATAATTTGGGGGCAAATCATCCAATTCTTATCTTTAGGTTTGTATGATATTCGATTTTTTAATTGCATAACTTGCATAAATTATTCCCCGATTCGTAAATGTTTATATGGTTATTTATCTATTTGAACTATAATGTTATTACATAAAAATGTGGTCGTAATATCTGTATTTTTTCAAATGCATTTTTATTTTACAATACGGGAATAAAATAATTTTAGTATCAACATATATGAGCATGTGACTTTTTTTTAAACTACACGACGCCATTTTATATCCATTGTTGCTTTTGTCTTGATTTGTGTTATCTTATGTTGCCTTTCTTTTTATTTTATATTATCCTCATAGTTTGCTGCGACACAGATACCCCTTGGTATGGTTGTGTTCTTTATTTAGTGTTATGAGTGTATTTTTATTGTATGTGCATCTACTGTAAACGGGAATTTAAAAAAAATAACATTAAAATCAAATTACTCATAGTTTTACGTTTAAGGTCAAAACTGACTTTCAACATGCCATAGTTTTAAACTGGAATACTTATTTATATATTGTTTTTATACATAATTGCTTTTCAGATTTAAAAAATATTTTACTTGCTAAAATGCTTCAGGGCCTGTTATAGGATATAGATAATTGTAAATAAATAATAAAAGGATAAAGGTGAGAAGACATCATTTTGCCAGTGCTGAAAAGCTTTCACATGATTTTGGATAAAACATCAAACATGTTCATATCTCGTAATCTCAATGAACTAAATCAATTGAACACACACTTCAAGTCCAAAAAACGTATATTACCTATTTCTAATTGATTAAGAAACATGTGTAACACCAAAACAAGGCCGTGATACTTAATTAACTAATATTGTTTTCCTTTGAAAGAACCCGAACTAACAAAATAATGCACATTTATACAAAATGTAAAGCCGGTTTTGCGAGGGAAAGATTTGATTTACCTGTTCATTTATGTGTTGTTTAAAGCCAAGGCCTATATAACAAGGTCTATTGATTATAGCAACGAGGCAAACATCTAAAGCGGGTCTAGTATATATTTATTTTCTGCTTAAACAATGAAAATGAATAATGAAATAAGATTCTGGTTTTTTTCCGGATACTAAGAACCAGGACATGGAAATGAAAAACTTTGGACTTTAGGAGTAAGGGACTGATCTCAAAGAGACTTGCAAAATATCAAGCTATCTGAAGGAGTTGAAAGGATTTATCATTTCACCTGCTTCGGTTCATAAACTTACTCCTTTAATATGATTTCTAAGGATGAATTCCAGCTGTGAATCAATCGCAGTAATCATTTATAATACCTATCATCAACATTTTAGATTAAAAAATGGAATATAAAAAGGAGTTTAATAAATTTAACGATTTTAATGAATTTTAGATCTTCTATTTCTTGAATCTTTCATTGTCAGACTCACCTTTTCAGATTAAATCAAACTTTTTATGTTACTCTACTATTCCAATGGGACATGAGATTCAAGAAGGAACCTTTTAGGTGGCAACACTACGAATAACAGCCATAACAAATACATCTATTACAACATAAACAGTGTAAAAGTTCTATTAATAGCAATAACTTTAAGCAATGGATGCAAAATATACTGGTTGGACTATGTTACAATTTACCCAGAGCCTTGATTAATTTATGACATTATTTCAAAAGTTATATAATACAAAATAAACAAATAAAGGCCATCATTAGTGTCTATATACTCGTATAATTGAGTATTTCTTGATAATTGTATATCGAGTTGAATTCGCTTACAACCACTTTTTATCATTTAAAGCAGTGGACCATGAAAGTTAATTGATTCATTTTATTAACAAAAAATCATGAAGCAAATACCTTTATCAGCAATTATAAGATCTCCTTTTTGAAAACATGGAATCATTCAGCAATTTAGATTTTCAATAGCTTGTCTCTACATCATCATAAAACGTTGCTCCATGAACAATATTCATCAAACTCTTGTCTTTATTTGCTCTCTTACGAGTCTTTTTGATTATATTTAGTCCATGGGAAAAGTCTTTTACTGGAACTTTAGTTTTATACATAATTTAACTCATAATTTGACAAAAAATTTAGGAATGTCTAATATCGTGTAAACTAAGCCTAAAATGTTTAAAAAAAATCTAATTTCAAGTTCTATATTTTTGTATTTCAAAAGTTTCTTTACTCAATGTATAAGTCACACATAAACTATTATCTTACTTCGACTTTCAACTGGTGTAGGGAAGAAATGGTAAAGGGGAGAATGACAAACAAATCGATTCCATTGGAGCTTGTGAGTTCTGAAGGTGATAAATAAATAATATTTAGAAGATGTATTTTCAAACAAATGCTAAAACTTTTTTAAATGTTTCCATTATTTTGAATGATTTTTGTGGCGGCCATAAAGTATTTATTAACTGTTTTTATATCAATTATAACTAATTTATTACAACCATTATTAATATCAAGACTATACATTTAATAAGGATATTATTAGTATATCAATATCCAAGAGTCGTCGCCAATTAGGTTGCATGGCAGGAATGCAATTAAAGAACGACACGTGTGAGAGGGTCATGACCTGAAGACTACTTTACTATCACAGTAGGAATAAAGACAATATGCAAAGGGGAAGAGGAAGAGTGAGACACAGTAGCCATGACGTCAGGGTGTCTTGGAACGTGACGTCAGGGGCATAATACAACCAACTATGAGACGTCAGTTATGTAGTTAAAATGGCTTCTCTCGAGGGAAACAGTGAAGTATATCTACATTGTAATAGAATACTATGAAATAACAAAAGGAAAGTCTGCAATAAATATTAAATGCTACGCTAATTCTTTACATAACACTTTAGACTTTGACGGTGCAAGGGATAATAATAATATTATTTCATTGTATTATTTGCTTCATGAGTTGCTGACTTCGACATTGCTCGTCCCCCCCTCTGGTACATCCAGTTATTACATAGGTCGCTCCTTTAAATTTAAAAAATGTGAACTCGTAGAAAATACATTCTTGATATACTCCTGGTTCTTATACTCAGAAAAACCTTGAGCTTTATAATTCTTATGTTATATAAATAATTTAAGATAAAAATTACTATCACTGATAAACGGCGACTTTTTATTTCTTATAACTGCATACACATATAATGTTTATATTCATTACAACATACCGGAATTATAACCCTAATACATAACAGAGTAATAACATTTAAAAAATCCCAACAACACTAAAAATAATATCATCACCCTGCCACAACCACTAAGACTACTTGTGTAATAAATATGTACCGTAGAGTTTATAATTAACAAGATATTTGATTTTCGAATACTGAACTAACACAAATAACATATTTTTTTTATTTACATATTTGTGTTGATAGAATTGCATCCGACTCGATATACATAAGTGTTAATTTAGTCCATCGAAACTAGGATCTTATCAATGAGGTTGATCACCTTCCCTCTCGGGAGTCGAACCTGCGCCCTCGACATTGAGAGTTGAACACGCTTAAATCCATGAAAAATGCTTAATCTGTACATTCTCTCCTCACGGGATTCGCTGATGGTATTGTTCATTTGATCTTCAAATACATGTTAGCTTTGGATTTATTAGGTAAGCACTACTTCCTGGAACGACAATGAATTTTGTATTCTGTTGATATGTCAATGTTATTATCATTGGGATGCTAAAGTAATTTTTGTCATGTAGTCATTTATCGACAAAATCCATTCTACTATCCAATATTTTAAACACTTATTGTTGGAGCAGCTAAAAGCTTATTTTTTCGTCCAACGTTTAAAACGATTGGGATATATTAGCTGTTGGATGGATCAAAAATATATTTTTATTGCATCATACCTAAATCAGGTGGTTAGTTAAAATTATGCTCTTCCGTTCAACGTGCATCGCTTTATTTTCTGTTTAGATTGTATAATAATCTTAATAGAGATTTGAACTCTGAGCCAAAAGGATGAGTGTTCATAGATAAATATGAATATCTATTGCATTCTTTGAACATTTGTTCCGACGACGTGTGTCAACAAAAATCATTTTGAATCATGAGCTATGATGATTTAACATGTCCACTAACACCGGTTGACACCGTATTAAGTTCCGGTGAGATGGGCGCTATCTTGAAACAAACCAATATATCAAAGAAAGAAAAACTCAGTTTGTTCATAGACTTAATGTAATATTTAAATTTTGAAATATGTTTTCTTTGATCTGCTCATCTTCTTAATAAACATGTCAACATGTTTCTCTCCTATAAACAATCTATACATTGATATCTCTTTGTCAACAATAATCTTTTATATAAGTTTTCTTTCTTTCTTTCTCCCAACTCTTCACATTCCAGCCTTGCGTACCTACGCATTTTCAACTTTCTTTTCTTTCTTATTTTACCGTTGCCTCTGCCTGCTACCTCCAACTACCTACCTATGTCCACACGGACATGCTGCACTGCCAAGCTCCCCCCCCCCCCCCTTGCTCCCCTTGTCTATCGTTGTGTGTAGTCGCTCAAATCCGAATAAAGGTGAAATATTACAAATATTATTTATTTATATATATATATTTGTCTCCATTCCTCGGTCTACTAACTACTTACGACAATATAGAGTAATATAAAAATAAAGCTTTACGTTTTAGGTACAGAGTGGTAAATAAAGTAAAAGTCAAGAGAATCTAGAACAACATCAACAAGAAGAGATATCTCACAACAAAAGACAGTTGAAACATTTAGGTCCTTCTTCCCAAATTACGTTATTGGAATGCATTTCCTTGTCGCGAAATATTACAGCAAAGGATCACCAAGGAGTGAAGGATGTAGAGTAATATTATGTATAGTTGAAAAACTTTAAAAATGGTTTCTTGTCTAATGAAAAAAGTCAGAGTGTTGTTTGAGTCATAAAAATATGAAAATTTTATAATTAGAGAATACTGGTACAGAGAAAAATTAATTGAGCTGATATTCACTGTGTCTCTGCGTCCGAAAGTTACTTCCAAAGAAAATAAATGCAAATTCATTTCTCCAAAAGAACCCATCTATTTCTTTTAGTTTAAATCTCTAGCAGGGAAGTTGTCATATGGTATCTCTTTGATTTCGGCCAAAATAATTGGATCGTCAAAGAGAAAAAAGCCGTTGACTAATTTATAAAATAAATTAAAATATTAGTTCCCCAATTTATCTTAATTTAATTCCTTTTCTTGGGACTAAACCATGAGTTTTCTCTTTGTCGATACTCTTTAAGCCATTATTTTTCACTCACATTGTTCTAGATTCCTCTAAAACAAATACTAAAAATTATGCATGACTTTTTCGGGCAACGTGTAAGAAGAAAGCGAGCTTATCCCCGGCTTCCTCTCCGCACATGTTACACTTAAAGGGATTGGAGAATCCGTGATAGCCCATATGGATCGTGTGCATGATGGGATCGCGGAAGGCGACCTCACAGAAGCTGCAGACGTGGCATTTATCCCAAGACTCTGAGTTTTTTTTGCGGATCATGGCTTGAATAGGGTCTGTGGTGGGTGTCAGTCCTCCTCCAAGGAGTAATGTGCGGAGGTATTCCAAGTATGCCAAAGGGGGTCCCTTGGGCGATGCTTCATAGTTGAGGGACTCCTGAGAGGTCTCACATTCGCTTGGCTCCTCTTCTTCATCAATAGTTTCCTCTCCTTCTTCCTCTCGAATAACCTCATCCTTGGAGGCGTTATAGGGAGGAATGGCAGCCACAGGGGACGCCTGGGTATTCAGCTGATTATTTACAGCTGCGTTGTTCTTCTTCACTTGTGCTAGGACAAAGGGTGGAATGACGGGATTCCCAGAGTCGTCTTTTTTTGTCTTTGGTCCACGGCGCGTCCCATATATATCGATGACGGGCAGTGGGTTCACGGAACCATCAGAGTTAAGTACAACATCAGGCTTATGCTTGTATTTTCGGAGGTGCAGCTTGAGGCTGTGACAGTATTTTGTGGCATAGGAGCAATCTCGACATCGGTACTGAAAGATGTTGTTGTGAGACTTCATGTGGGAGTTGAGCATGGACTTGTTCACGCAGGAGTAGTTGCAGGCACGACATTTAAATGGCTTGGAGCCAAAGTGATTTCGGAGATGATACTCTAGGTGGTGCTTGTACTCTGTGACAAAGGGGCATTGGGGGCAAGAGAGACACTTTTCAGGCTTGATGTGGTCCTTGGTGTGCCGCCAAAAGTCTTCCTTGGAGATCCCCACGTAGTTACATTGCTTGCACTTGAGAGACTTGGACTTTGGGGGCCTCGGTGTGATGAGGTCGACTTTGGGGTCCCTTCTTCGAAGTCTTCATCCTCTAAGTCGTCCTCGAGTGAGGTGTTGTTCCAGTGGGAGTTCCTGAGGTGGGTTCGGAATGCCTCCAGTGAGGATATTTCTACGTGGTCACACTTGGAGCAGTGGTAGGGAGGGCCTCCATTGTTATGTTCTTCCTCGACCTCGTTGCTGCTCTCACCGAGGCCAATGTTGAGGAGGGAGAGTGGAGAGGATGTAGGAGGGTACTGAGCGGCGGAGTAGATGTTCAGGTGAGCCTCATAGCGGAGAGGAGATAGCTCGGGAGAGGATGATGATCCCAGGGCAGATAGGAGAAGGGCACGTGAGGCAGCCTCTGAATTCATGTTGAAAAAGGAGTTTACAGTCTGAAAAATAAAAAAATAGCAATAAGAGACTGATATTCGATCTGACACAGATATTAATATCTAATATATATTTGCTAACCTCACTTTAGAAGTCATTTAGTTTTATGTTCGAATTTTGTCACGAGAAAAGTCGTAAGTTTTTAGAATAAAGTACATATTACAGTTAATAATCAATGTATTATTACAACAATTATTATTATCCATTAATTAATAGAATCATTTTTAAATACATATTCAAATTATTTATTCATCAATCAATAACAATCAAAACATTCAAATAATAGTATAATGCTCTTAAAATAATAATTATACTTACTTTTTATAATATATTAACTATATTTATCATAGCTTCAAACGTATGAATCTGTTATTCGAAAATAAAAGATATAAAATACCAGGAGTAGAATGGAGCTAATAAGTAGTCGTTGTATCATTACCAATTATTATCGTAGTTGAGGGAAAACCTGACAGTCATAAAAATACATACAAACATTCCACTCAAAGATTGCTACATTTCAAGCTCAATTGGTTAGATGTAAAAAAACCCTCTTCTTAGAATACGTGAACAGGTCTCATGTATATGTATTTGACGAAGGAATATATATATATGGCGAGTAAGAAGAGTATTAGAATGAGAGAGTTTCTCTTTGACATAATAATCCATAAAAGTATTGCTGTTAAGGTTTTTTATGTCTTGAATAGTTGATAGCTCGAATAAGAAAAACATCCCTTGGGGTAAGGCGATAAAAGGGAGTTGAAAACCTTTTTGAGTTCAAGGGAATATATCTCTTTGTTCATTCTGATTATGACATCGTAAAAGTTCTGTAAATGTTTAATTGATTAAGTATTTCATTTCCCAATGACCTATATTTCAAAAGACAATGGCTACAGCTCTTTTGAAGAGGAAGTCTTTGGATCACTGCTTACAATAACCTCATGTGACTTCCTACTGTAATAGTGATTTGTTTTATTCTTGTATGTTTTGAAACATTCGTACAAATTCCATTCTCAACATACATACCATCTTACCACCCTATATATATATATATATATATATATTATTATATATATATATATATATATATTATATATATATATCAAGCTTGCTTTTTTGGGGAGGATTTATTATTTCCATACCTTTTTTCCTCCTCCTCTGTGAGTCCATTAAGCTAAAAAAATATAACGAGGAGTGCGTCGCTCACCTTCCATGCCAAAAGTTCATCGCCCCTTGCTAAAATCATTTGAGAATCTATGTGATATAATAACAATAATACAATCATAGTTTTTATGCTTTTTTCTTTTGCAGACTGCATCATTTCTTTTCATTTCGGTGGTGTGTGTTGTATTCGTTACATACAGCAGCGTGAAAGAGAACCGGTTTATCATCATTAGCATGACTGCAACACCAATGAGATCCATGTTTATTTTTACCCCCCATAAAAAATCTATATAATTTTCATTCTACAAAAAAAAAAAAAATATATAAATACAGGCGTGTGTTAAAGAAAGGAGAAGAAGAAAAAAGAAGCTTTTTCTGTGGCCCATCAACTTGAATGTTAGTAGTCTTTTTTTAGTACAAATAAGTTAAGGCCTTTCCCGCAATAATGGCATTTAAGAATAAAAAATCTTAACGGCTGGTACTCATAGTGGATATCTCCAAGCTGGGTGGAAGTCTGCCGGTTAGGATAGCGGCAAAAGATTCAACATTAGTATAGTGTTCTTTTAAAAGTGTCCAGTGCACAATCTATGTGGAGGTGCAAGGTATTGACTCACTCTATGTATGTTGCCACCACTTTTCTGTATTATGAAATATTATACTAAATTCCATCGATTCACGATGTCCTCATTATTCATACGACTACTATAAATACTATCTATTAAGTTGACTTGAGGTAATAAGCCTTTTTTGACAATATAACTGTTTTTAAGCTGACGTGTCTCATGTGAAGTATTCCATTCATGTAAGAAATATGTCTACAGCAACACCTATTTGTACATAGTGCAATTACTACCATATGCGAGGGAATCCTTAGAAATGATGAAGGGAATAGACAGAGTAATGACAATGAATGTTCTATTTAAATATTGATCCCTGGTACTAATAACCTGTAGTCTCGGGATGTGTACACACATTTTTTCTAGGATGGATTTCAGGTGTTTTAAATGTAAAACATACAAATTAAATTGAAGATGAGAGGAATTGAAGCAATAAAATCTGGGTCGTTGAAAAACTAAAAATCTAGCCAAATGGAATTGTGACGTCATTGCGTGACATTTATATATATATATATATATGTAAGCCATACATTTCTACTAGGATGTCTGCTTGGATCTCCGAGAAGTCCTTATTATTAAATCTTAAAAAGACATATGTTTGTTCAATCATAAGGATTAAATGTGTGTTAAATGAGTTGCATTACTGATGGGTTTGACTTTTAGCATTTTGTTACCCGGTTTATGCAAGGAATACTTTATGATAGAATCAATTAGACTATACAATAAAAATATATTTATGATAATACTAACAAAACTTGGGGCCGATGTGTCATCCATAGGCTTTATGGACTTAAATGCACAATACGTCCCTAAAAACTAACTCATATAGATGAGTTTAACGGTGAATATATATATTTTACATCCGTTACTACAATTACTTAAACACTTTAATGATTTGACATAAAATATATCCTGAAAACTTAATCGTGTACTGAATATGTCAACATCGAGACAGTCAAAATAAATCCTCATCGACAAAAAGAGTTTAGCTATAAAAATGAGAATCCTTTTATCAAAGGATCTTTATTTAACTCAAAATAATATAAAATAATATTTAAAAAGCTATAACACTTCCTTAGTTTATAAATCAAACAAAGTTTTGGGACCTGTAGTATCCTTTCCAGTGTGTGTGTGTGTAATCAGTATATTTTGCCATAGGGCATATTAGTTACATTTGTAACTAGTCTAAAATAAATATATATATATAAAAACAGTAAAAAATATGTTTAAGAGAAAAACTAAGAACAAATAAAATAAAATATAATATAGCATGGATTATGGGGCACGCTGTGTCCAATGGCCCTAGCTGCGGTCCTGGCAGCGTGAAGGGTCGTTATTCATGTTCCATACTGATATTGCATGACATGCAAAGTAGCCGTCTCTCTTCCGAGTAGATACGCTACTGGAGTGTCGCGAATTATATATTTTATAATTGAATCCTTCGTTTAGCCTCTGAATGTTGAATATGCTTAATACAGTTAATCTATTGAGGTTTTGAAAGTTATATATAAGATAAGAAAAAATGTGCCTTTTTGAAGCGTGATTGGTTAAAAAAACGGAGAGGGAATAAAAAAATATTTGTCATAATGCAACAAATATCCCTTCATTCGCGGCTGTTGAGGAGCGAACATGAGCAATTCAGCGAGAAGAATATCTTCTATAAAAATACAAATTATATACTTCATGGGCCTCAATCATTGACATTTATTAATCCTTACATGTACTCTTACTATTCCACCTATCAATATTGATTGAATAAAGCAATTGCTAATACCAAGAAAAACAATGAATATTCATTTTTGTTTCATCATGTCACGTAGAAGAATAAAAGATACAGAGTTTTCAAATGAAAAACGTGTTTATTTTTATTAGGTTTGCGATACACAACTTTTTGTTATCCAGAGTTTCATATATATATATATATATATCAAGATCAAAACTTCTGAGGAAGATTTTCTGGCATTCACAAGGAATGCCAAATGTGACGCTGTCATAACAAAAGTCCAAAACATATTATACAAAATACAAACAGTTAAAAACGAAGATCTTTCTTTTATCATTCCAATTGCTTCTTTATATTTTTTTTTACAGATAGAATTTTTATGGAAATTAATAGACTGTTTCTAAATTATTGGAATGTTTTCTTATATTGGTTTTGTTTATTAAATGTTATTTATTGATCATTTATTCACTACGTATCTGTAAAAACCTTTTTGTATATCTTTGGTTTTAATTTGTTGAAATATATGCCCACTTATCAAACACACACACACACATATATATATACTATAAATAAACATTATATATATATATATATATAACATATATCCTCTCATAGATACCATTTCCAAGGATTTAATTAGCTGTATAGGAATACACAAGCAAACAAAATATCTATATAAGTTTGACGTCATCATGTTAATTGCTTTCTTTTTCATACGTATCCTCTAAGGCGTAATTATATCTATTTCCTGAATGAATGAGAAAGCAATCTTATATATTTGTTTATAGCCTTAAGATGACATCCCACTATAAACTTTATCCGTGAATCATTAGTTGAAATAAATTTAATTAAGATCAAGGTAAACAATAAACAAATAAAAAAGGGATTCGATGTTTTTATAGAAGTATAATATATTTCAATGCTTGGAAAGCATGTATCAATAATAAAAACATGTATTAACTAGAGCATATATACACTCAGAGAGTGTGTACCTCCGCCGATCCCCACAACATTCCCATTCAACATTCTCCCTTTCACACACGCCCGATTTTCTATCTCTAATCATTGTTTCCTCTCTGTTAGCTCATTTGCATATTAAAAAAGCACTCAGAGACGGGAAGAGGAAGAAGTTTTAAGCTACGTCACTGGGTTAACATAGTCCTGAGCTGATATATGAACAATAATACGTCAATGAATATTTTTTTAGCGTTTGTTCTTTCCTACTCCCTGAATAGAGACCCCATTTCATTTAGTATTTTGGCTCATTTTGCATATTAAAAAAAGCACTTAGAGATGCCAAAATTTAATCACTTGTTCCTTTTGGCATTTCCAACAACTCCACAAAGTTTCATTCGAATCCGTTCAGTACTTTTTGAGTTATCCTGCTGACAAACTAACAAACTCAACACAACAAACAACAAACTAACAAACCAACAAACCACCAACGCCAGTGAAAACAATACCTCCTTCGGCGGAGGTAAAAAGACTATTAATTATTTTCGATAAATTATAGAGTGGATGCCCTTTATACTTTCGTATCCACACTATAACTCATAAAGCTTGGTAAGTCGTTTTCAGTTTTAAAGTTCTTATGTTGGTTCAATGCCTAAAATAAAATAACTAAAATATGTTTAATTCTAATTGAAAGTGTTTTTATTTAACGAGTGTCTTTTTATAAACAATTAAAGTTGTAACAATGCTTTCTTTTGTATTATATTGATTAACATTGTTTTTTCTCTTGCGTTAAAATGCAGCAAATATATTGGGTCTTTGATATATAATAAACTATTACATTTATTCTTAGGAGTATATTGATTGTTAGTACTCACGCATGTGTTCAGAAAACCTAATCAAACTAAAAATGTGGAGCATATTGACTTTTTGAAGATGATTAAATTGTACGAAAACAGAAACTAATTTCAAATTATTAACTATCATTTCGAATTCAGTTCTATACAGCAATAATTTTTTAAAAGCATATATTGTCTTTTAGACAGGTTACATAAGTAATTTATCCAAATATTTTATAAAGCTTCGTAATTTTGGACACTAAAATCTATTCTATTATTGTTTTCATAAAAAAATTTGTCAAACGAACTTCAAATGAAAAAAAATCATTTTGCACAATATAGCAGGAATCCATTGGATCACAGCATGGATTCCCTAAGTATAAAAGTATGTCTGTAGATTATAAAAGAATTTCAAAATCACAAGCTTATTGAATTATATGCACTTACTTATAGATTATCAAACATTAATACAGATGACAGTTGTCCATTTGGTCTCCACTAGGATGCAAGCTATCGAATCCGAGAGGGGATGGTCATTTTGGTCTACCTCATTAATAAGATCCTAGTTCGATAGACTAATTATAATGCTATAATGCTTATTGTATCCTATCGGATGCAATTCTATCGAACCATATAGGCAAAAAAAAAAAAAGAAAAAAAAAGCTATCGAATAATATATTAATCGTTAGTTCTTTCATTCCGTCGACTATTAACCGATATTCGATAACAGCACCATGATTAAGGGACCGTTTTACGATGTGGATTTGCGCATCTTGTTTGTTTGGAAAATCTATGCTATGAAAAAATAACGTCAAGGGGTTATAATTCTATAAAAACGTTTTCCTAATTTATCGACTTTCAATAGTAAATCTGATCCCAATGACGTCCATCCAAAATGAGGATTTATGCTTATAATTTTAAAATCGATATTGAAGTTTTTTTGTGCCTATATGGTTCGATAAAATTGCACCCGACAGGATATAAATAATCATTATGGTATTAAAATTAGTCTTATCGAGGAGTAGACCAAACTGTCCATCCCCTCTCGGGATTCGAACCTGCGCCCCCAACATTGAGAGTTGTACACGCCTTAACTTTCACGCTATCGCACCCCTTAATTTATTTGCATACATACAGAGTGGGAGGTCTGTCGATTAATTACAACTAACAAACTTTAATCCATTAAAATCTTGTCAATTATTAATTCTTGGTCGATTAACTTTTTGCATTCTAGCCTCCAAAATAGTGGAGGACCCCAAATATCCAATCCCTTATTTAAAAAATATACAAAAATGCATCACAGACTAATGCCCTTTAAAAATATTTTATTCTCAAGTTACCTAATCACTTATCATAACATTCCATTTTTTAGAAATTGATCATGTATTGAATACGTTTTTATGATTGTATTTACATTACATTGTATGTGATTCAGGAAGGCATCGAAGAAATATTGCGCATACCAGTGCGAGACGTATTTATTTCAATTCCTTTGTTCAACATTTGAGAACAGGGCGCGTGTCTCATCTGAATACAAAATACTCACAACTCCCTCATGGAAAGAACACCTTTCAGCCTTATACTGTTTTGTTGTTGTATTGTTCTGTACTATTGAGGGACTCACCCGGAACTTATAGGAATATCTTTTTATTTATGTGTTTTATAGAAAATATATTGAAACAGGTATTTTTGAATAAATCTAATTATGGTAATGCTAATCAAATCATCAAACTTTCATTTATCTTTAATATGTTATGAGCTTGATAATTTTGGCTCAAAACAAAAACTCTTATTCGTTTTATGATATACTCAAGTGATAATTAGATGTTTTTTGCTTATACATGGAATTGATTCCATATATCATATGTGACATTGCACGTAAGTTCGATTTGTCTGACTGGACTAATCCTTTGGATATTTGGAACTTTTTACGGCCAGATGATTTCCACTGAATACTGAAACCTTCAATTCAATTTTGGCTGTTGAAATATATTATAAAAATAACTGCAAGGATTTATTGACAAATATATTTCTTTTATTTGGTTTTGTAATTATTCAAGTTATATGTATTCTCCAATCAATTATCACTTCCTTGATATGTTATATAAAAACATATCAATAAAAAAGGTTTATTTTCACTTACAAACTAAATTTATATTCGAAAATGATTAATTATAATAGTTCACTTATAAGTATGAAAGATGAGGTACTTTCAGAGCAATTTCGTTACTCAATTTATAATATTTTGATTATATTTGCTCAAAGTCTATAAAATAATAATTTCTGCGACCATCTCTTCACTATCTTAAAAGATATTTATAATTCTGAAATTATCTCATTTGTTATATATATATTTTTTTCAAAACTGATATTTAATCCATTTAAAATACAATTTTTTACTCTGCAATTATGTCCAAAATATATTATATATTATGGAATAAAGATGATTGGATCTTGTATTTAAATGTTATTCCATCCAAATTCCTCTCATTGACGACAAACAAGGTTAAGGAGCCAATGATTGTTATTTGAATTATAACATGAATTGTTATTTGTTTGTCCACTAGTTTGTATTCATTCATCAGTTTAATCAATAACAATTCAATTAAAATGTGTATAGAGTTCGTCATTATTACTAGATAGAAGCATGTATGTATACTTGAACTTCAAAAGTGCATTCATTAAATGTATATAGAGCCAAGTTTTCGAGTCGTCATTTACCATCTTTGTCTTATGTGAGGTAAGTTTGGAAACGCATAAATTTATATATATATATATATATTTGTTGTCAGTATTTTATGATAAAAATATTTATAAAAACTATGTTCGATAGAATTGCATCCGACCCGGATATAAATAAGTGTTATAGCAATAAAATTAGTCTATTGAACTTAGGCCAATGAGGTAGACCAAAAATGACCATATCCTCTCGGGAGTATTCTAATTGAGGTTGAACATGCCTGAACGCACACGCCTTTAAATTTGATGATTGAGTTGTTGAATTAATTCTCAGATTCAATACGGTAGATTAGAAAGAGAGATACATTTATTTATGTATCTGCTTTTCCTTCTTCATATGCATTTATATCGGACAGTTTATAACAGAAGACAATTAAATACATCATTTGTTATAATTATTAGAGATTATTGAAATTTAATACATGCTAATCTTATATAAACTATATATGTACTTGGATTTTGTAGGAATGGAAGGCTATAGATTTGTTTCAATTACTGTCTCTTATTATCCGATATTCCAATGTACTTTCAGGTACTCAAGTATTCAATGCATAGCATAAGCTTTATTGAATGTCTATTTATGTATCTGCTCTATAATACTATAAGTTATAGTTGTTTATTTATTTTCGAAGTTCACGTTCTTCACACAAGGGAGCACTTGGGCAAAGCGACAGTTGAACGATGTTCTCTGCTCTATGAAGGCAATAAGCTCTCTATATCTTTATGCCTGTATGTGAATGCCACAAAAGTCATACTTTCAAATATACCGTACCGATTGTCAATCGGTACGGTATTCGGTAGTTTCTACCGAATACCGTATAATCGGTTCGATATTTGAAATCTACCGTCAGTAGTATCGAATACCGACTTAAATTCGGTAGTCACAGCTCTGCTAATTACAAATATCTATATTCTTTAAGCACCTTGATTAGTTACAACATTAAAATTGTTTTAACATAACATCCACCGATCTGGCCACCAATTTTTAGATAAGTTGCATAATAAAATATGTCTGAAAAAATCAACCATTTGATGCGTATAGTGGATATACGATGAAACGATTTAGTCCTTCATATGCTGGCAAAAATCAGATTGAAATGTTTTGAAGGAACAGAGTCATGTCCAGAGTTAGTTGAAGCATCGTTGACTGCTTGTGAGGTATTAAATCTCTTTACAGAAACTGGCCTTTAATTTGCAAAAATATAGCAAAACCATTTTTGGATTCGTATGGAAGTTAATCCAAGAGTCCTCTGTGTAATCTGTATTCCTCAAAGGTCAACTATCCATGCAAAGGCACTTTACATACAGTTGAAATGTTGTAAGCAATCATTTCAAGTTTATATTAAGAGAGACAACACAAAGGTAGATCTTGTTTCTGTGCAAGATCAAAATACATAAGAGAGGGCTCCCTTTGCAAATTTTTGGGATTGAGTATGGTGGAACCATTTACTCGTTGATAATTTATTATCTTACTGCGCTAAGGGAAAATATTGATTTTCTGTTGGCCAATCAGGGGTCATGTAGAAATCTAAACGCTCAGGTATTCATGTATGCGACTCTTCAACGTTAAATCTCTGCATATTGGTTTTCTATGGACGAATCAGGATCTATGAATATTTTTCACTATATTCTAAGAGACTATTTAAACGCACTTACATCATTAGCTACATCAACTAAAGAGATTTGAAACATGGTGATGAAATCTTCTTATGGCCCAATTTTTTTTTGAATTTTTTTTGTTTTATATCATTATGAGATTATATAATTACTTATGGATATTAAATTTATAAACCACGAAAAAAATACTTTTTTTTGGCAATTTAACCCGAAACGGCGGGATAAAGATACAAGAAGACCCTAAATATGTGTTTTATGTAATGGTATAGTTTTTATATGTACTTAGTTTTGAATGACATAAACAAAGTTGGATGAAAAATAAGAATATATGTATAACTTCCATTAACAAGCTGTTTTACGAAAATTAGTCGGTTTTGTGCAAACTGGGAAAATAACCATAAATATCAATAAATTTAGACATTATCAATAAATTAGAGAAAAACTTTTATTTTTCAAAAATAATTAAATATTTTTTGTGTGATTTTAAATCTCATTGAATTACAAATAATATATAGTTATACATGTTTTACATATTATATATATAATCACAGAGCATAATATATATAAGTATACCAGTTGGAATCAAATTTGAACATACTATAAACTATTTAGAGACGTATGTATTAATAATTCAAAATGGCGTTTTTTGGGTATATAAAGAGGGAGAACATAGGATCATCCGACTCGTGCGTTTTGAGTTCTGTTGTTCAAAAGCTTATTGCTGGCTGTTATGATGATGCTCTCTCCTTTTCTCTATATATGTATGTATGGTACCCATAATTTATTTTGTTCTCGAATAAAAATATTATATTATATATATGTATATTTGTTTTATTTTAGCTATTGTATGGGGAGGAGGGGGAATCCTATGCCACGAGTCAAATCTAATCCCCTCCCCTCGCTATCGCCTTGCTTTCACCAATTACTACCCCCCAATCGATTCCCTCCCCCTCCATCATCATCTCTGCTGCTGCTTCTTACAGCAAACAGAGTGCTATTTTTTATACTATATATTATACAGGGTATTGATAAAAGGTTCCTGAATAATAAAAAAATGAATTCTCTCACACATCAGGAGGACTGGAGGAGGAGACTTTTACTAAAGAAGGGGGAAATCCACCAATGAATAAAAGAACATTATACGGCTCGTTGCTGCTTGCTATTTGCCTAGGGATTCCACACATATATATATATATATATATAT
>CP045891.1:445130-468201 GCA_013387185.1 Caligus rogercresseyi
TTTAAAGTCAGCTGATGTCCATCCGTCACAAAAACTCCCAAGTTGTAACAATATACCTTGATCTTTTCCCTTCTTAAAAAATATCCCATCCATCAAAAATACTATTAAAGTTCTATCATGGCAGAGTTCCAAGATAGGCCTTTTCACATGATATTTCATGTCAATCGTGATACCGTATGTGGATCGGGTAGTTCAATGGATTGGGTCCATGGATATCCATTTCAAAAATCTCAATATGAAGTACAAACTTACTGTGTGTATTAAAACTTGAATTATTTTAGGGCATGAAATTGACCTGAAATTGGGCTAAGTACTAATTATTTTGAAGCCTGTTCGTCGATGTCTGCTTTTTTATGCAGGCAGATCGTTGTTGATAGTAACGAGTGTCTAAAAGGCATATCGAATTCATATTTAACTTGAAAAAGTTATATAAAACAGTAACTATCATTTACCGTAAAGGAATTGAATAAGTTAATTATATTCAAAATTAGCCCTTTGCAAATAGTACAAAAAGTACGGGTTTGAAAAACTAATTAATCCCTTAGGGACATAATTATTATTGGTATTATTATCCATAGGCTTTTGTTAAGTTTTGATAATTAATATGTACCCAATACAACTTTCTATAAAAATTTTTAAATTGGATTGCAAATATGGAAGTATATATAAATAATACAAATTTTTGTCAGAACAAAGTAAATCGTAGTGAAGAGAGGCGATAGCCGTGTGCGTCAAGGCGTGTTCAACTTCAATTGGGAGCGCAGGGTCGAATCCCGAGAGGATGGTCATTTTTGGTATACCTCATTGACCAAGATCTTAGGTTCATGGACTAATGTTAAGCTATAATGTATTTATATCCAGTCTGAGCAATTCTATCGAACCAATAAGGTACACAAAAACTATGTGTGGTCTTTTTACCGGTTTGCGTTTAAGATTGAATCACTTTAAGCGAAGGTCACTCATAAACTCCAAGTTTTGTATGTAAGTTTATTCAACTAGTAGGATCTAAAATAATAAATCGTTCAACAAAAGTATTTTATTGATATACCTCAGGGCGCTACAATTGAACAAAATGATACACATATGTACTATTTAGGTGGATATACGTCGATCACAACATACACACTTTAATATATCCACAAAGAGATAAATAGTAAATACTGAAGGTAATCGAGACCCTCAGCCTACAATTCGATTCTTTTATGAGTTACTTGTTGCTGTTTGATAGCACAGTCTTAAAGAGTCTTTTCAGCTCTAAATCCAAACTCGCTGATTTCCTCTCTAAATCTACGCTTCCTTCAAAACTAAGGTTAATATTAATATGCTAAAGTTTGCATTAATTTCGATCTGGAGATTTTTATCTATACAACTCTAGATTTTTATAAGCCACAAACAATGTTCATCTTAGTTACAAGTTTAACAAAGTCCCTTGTTACAAGCTACATTATCAATTATTTTGATTAGTTTAACTCCACCATTTTCATACCACCTAAACAATGAATGTTATGCTAGTAAATTTAACGCAAGAGGGCGCGTTTTCCACAAGTTTCATTATTAAGTCTTGTTATTCATTACCTTCAGCATTTTACTAAACCATAGGCAATGATCGACTTACGTACAAGTTTAACGTAAGAAAGCGACTTAGTCATTCGTCAAAAGTGTTATTATTAAGTCTATTTATCTATCCAACTCAAGCATTTTTTATAAACCACAATGTTCGTCTTACGTGCAAGTTTAATAACAAGAGACCCAGTCGGTTTTCACAAATTTCTAATTATTTTGATTAACTAAACTCCATCATTTGCTTACAGCATAAACTATACATTTTTTGAGTAAATTTAACGCAAGAGGGCAATCCAGTCGTTTATCACAACTATAGGACTCTCCCTCAAAATTAGATAAACAACAACTAACAAAAAAACAGGTTCATTCATACATCATGACCAACCTATTAAACATCACCCCCCTACAATCCTCAAGTACCAACCATTTTTAACTTTTTTGTGATTCTTCTGCATGGTTAAACTATGTAAAACTGTATAAATTCATACATGTCAAATATAGAGAGTGGAAGAAGATACCTCTTTGAATATCCATTTAGACACAGCCATGGTTCACACACACACACACAAGATATGTTTTTCCGTCAACTTTTTTCCCTCTTTGCCTCAGTATTTATGCCTTAAAAGAAGCAAAATACATCACACATGCGTTACATAACTAAAAATTTGGTTTAAGCCCAGGAGTGTTACATAAGAAGTATTGAGGAGGGAGGAAGCGGGAATGAACACGTGATCATACAATCAGAAGCAGCGACACACTATTTTTTATAGGAAACTCTAAGTGGTTTTGAATCTGTCTTATAAACATAAATTGTTGATAGTTTTTCAAAAGTGAATATTTTTTTATGATATAGATAGTAATATAAAATATATAGTACTTATCAGGAAATGTATATTGTTATATCATTTTTTTCACAATATTTTCTCAATAGTTTATAAATATTTTTATGTGACGTCAATATGGCGGATAATTTATTTTCGTTGCTCATAGTGAGTGAAGAAAGATTCATTCAGTGCCATCGTTTAATACTTTAACGAATTGTTTACTGGTTTGTATGTAAGTAAACATTAATGTATACAGCTCAAACAACAATTTTTTGTATATTTCTGACGTCACGTTATATATCATATCGTAGAGAAGAATGTTGTGTACTTAATCTAGAGATTATGTTGTGAACAGTCTTCTTTTTTTCTTTACCGGGATATCTATTATTCGAGCCAATTCTTTTTAAAATCAATAAAAAGCGTACTCACATTACGAGCAATATACTGCTCATTTGAATGTTGTGAGGCTTCAACGGAACAACATTATAACTTGTTTCTTACATTTTATTGTCATGTAAAACGAGAAAAAAAAGCACGTACTCTTTGTTCTATTCATTCAGCCTTATATCAAAAATAATTCTTAAAAAGTCCCTAAACCCTTGACTATATGTATTTAATCTCTCAACCGTGTCGCGGAATAATAATACAAAATATATCTTTTAAGCCAATTCGTTGACATTTAGAAAATTAAAAAAAATACCAAAACAATTAAGATTTTAAAAATAGTCCTATGACCTAAACATTTCTTGAACAGTAGTCACTCTAAACATTTTTTTTAAACCCTTATAAAAATGTATTAAATATTTTCAACATTTTGAAGTCTGCAATAATAGACCACTAGGCTTTGTTAAAACATAATTCATCTCACACCCTGAATCACACTGCACTTAAATATCTGTCTCTTTCTTCTATATATATATTTATTGATATTAAATATAAAAGTATATATATATGCATATATAATATGAGGGGAGACTTCAAAGATTCCATTTTATACCAAGAGAAAATTTATGTATTTTAGTGTCATGAGATTTCAGTGCCTTTTTTCAGACTGCTTAATAAGGAAGGTAATTTTATCGTTCATGACACACTAGTTTATTACATATGGCGACTTAGATGATACACCAACGACTAATTCTATATTTATATTACATAACGGCAATGATACTCTCTTTCTCTCTCACATATCTCTGGTGTGTGTGTGAGTAGTAAACCTTGAGATCAAGGCCTTGAATTTGCGTAGAATACTTCTCATAACAACCCCTTCTCTTAATACTCCTACAACGCTGATCCTTTGAGCTTGTTATAATTGCACGGAAAAGCATTGGCTCTAAGGAATATCTACACTGGATATAATGAAATAAATAGATAATATCTGTTAATTATAGCTACAAGACTCAGCTAATTTTAACACTTTTTATCGACTTGTGAAGCTTTATTTGCCGGGACCTTCGATGTCCCGTTAGATAACCTTCATCTATATGTGAGCTGGATAATTACCTCCGCCGAAGGAGGTATTGTTTTCACTGGCGTTGGTTTGTTGGTTGGTTTGTTTGTCAGCAGGATAACTCAAAAAGTACGGAACGGATTCGGATGAAACTTTGTGGAGCTGTTGGAAATGCCAAAAAGAACAAATGATTAAATTTTGGCATCTCTGAGTGCTTCTTTAGATGCAAATGAGCTAAATACTAATAAATATTTCAAGTTAGCCTACTCTGCTATAGAATTCCTGTGCTGTGCTCTCCTCTTTGATGACGTCAGTTTTCTTTTTCTTTCCATGTACCTCTAAAGTGTAAACAAGTAAAGGAGCAGTATGTAGAGTTAGAGGTACAGTGCGTAAGGTTGGAAATGACAAAAAGACCAAGTGATTCATTTGGTGGGGATCGGAGTAGGTTTACACTCACTGAGTCTCTAGTTCTCTTTTATTTTATGCTTATTTATGAAAATAAGGCTTGCATAGTTGAAATTATTCTGAAAAAATGATAGGCTGATCCATAGGATTATTAAATTGTGAAACAAACGATTCTATTCTGAATTATAATCTGCAAACTAAAAGCACCGTCCACCGTCCAATATTGCTCTGTCTCATCGATTGGGCATTGATTCTTTTTGATAAATGTTAAAAGGACACTAATTGGAGGAATTGTGATACAAATAAAAGTGACCCATTTATCGTCGTTAAAAGCTTATAATCGGTACAAAGTAATTTTATACTCATTTTTCCTAACCCAATCTGACAGGTAATAAAAATTGTGTGGTAGTTAATATATTTTACACACTTTAAATATTCGTATTGATCTTATTAAGTTGAATTGTTGAAGGTATTTTTTTGGAAAAATATATTATAATTCGGTAAATTACTTTTGTAAATTATAATGCATATCAGGCTGTATAGTTTCATGTATAAATTTTGTATATAAATCGTCATAAGCAAGACTGAACTTGAATTTCAAGAATAGGATTACATATAAGTGTCACCAAAGAGGTATATTAACAATAATAACTAGAGGTACATGGAAAGAAAAAGAAACTGACGTCATCAGAGGGAGAACACCGCACAGCGACTCTATGGCAGAGTAGGTTAACTTTAAATATTATTAGTATTTAGCTCATTTTGCATCTTAAAGAAGCACTCAGAGATGCCAAATTTATCACTTGTTCCTTTTGGCTTTCCAACAACTCCACAAGTCTCATCCGAATCCGTTCCGTACTTTTTGAGTTATCTGCTGACAAACCAACCAACAAACCAACGCCAGTGAAAACAATACCTCCTTCGGTGGAGGTAATAAAATTGAGAATTTGAATATGTCATGTATAACTTCACACTACTTATGCTTTCGCTCTGCGCAAAAGTTTTTTTTTATGGATATGTTCGACCATAAGAAAAAAAGATGTTCACTTACAACTATAGTTATAGAATAATTATAATAAGATAATTAAGTCTGCAAATTCTATTGATTTATTGTGTTTTACACCCGGTTAGCAAAGGCCTTATCAATTCATACACATCTACAATTATATTCATCAATGAGAGAAAACTAACCAATTTATAAAGGCTTTTTCGAATCAATCCATAAAAACAAGTTTACATGGATTATGTCATAATCAGGATATGACCTCACGGATGGTGGCTCACGGCTATGAACACATCTGTTATCCTGGGCTCAAAACGACAAAAATATAACTAGAATGATTCACTATAATAAATATGATTGATATAAAAAATATATATTTTTTTTTTAGGTACAACAAACTTTATTCCACTTATTATATCAACATTACATCAAACATTACAATCATTAATTTTCTTGATTTCATCTCCACAGAGGCTAACGCCTCAAAAATGCTTTTGTAATTCTTAGTGATATAAATAAAGTTATAAAAGCATTTATTACGAAACTGAAATATAAAACAATTACAGAAAATGTAATAATAAATACCTAACCTTTTAAAGTATTTTTCCGGAATGGAACATTCTAAAACATCTAAAATTCGTAAACGAAATAGATTAGTAAATGTTCATTCCGATAAGTTTCTTTTTTCAAATACATTTTTGACCTAGTGATATTGATGGAAGCTGTAGGAACCAAATCCAGGGGATCCATATTGAAAGAATACGATATCAAATCAAAAACTTTGCTAAGGTGCAACCTTTTTTCAACTTTGATTAAACCGAGGAAAGTAATTTTTATTCATTAAAATTTATCATCTCATATTACAAATTTTACTTTGGAATAAATCAAATTCAGGTCAGAAACCAGCATCACTGTGGAACTGTATTAGTATCTTATTCACTTATATGTAGCTGTATTATACTCGTATGTAATGGAAAATGATCAAAACAAACCATTTTGAATGTGTATTAAAGGGGCCTTTTTAGCATGGCGAAATAGATGTAAAAAACATTTAGGTTAATATAGTGTCAAATATGATCAGGTATCCAGTGCATAAAGAAAAATGAGACATTGAATTGTTATGCTTTTTAAAAGTATTTAGATGTTATATCTACATCATACTTGTCTCTTAGTCTTTTTTTCGGTTAAAAAATTGTAGTCGGTTAACTGTGTAAATTTCATACAGTGTAAAAATAAAAACATTAAATTATGTACAGAAACAAAGTAAAAAATATTCAGGGCAGTTGAGAAAATACATAAATAATCATTTAGTTCATATTTGTCTTTTTTAGTTTGGCAACTTTACCTTCTTTTATATCCATTTATAGACATTATTTGTTGCCTATTTAGTTCAATGGAGTTGCATCCGTGTCGATATACATGTATAAGCATTAGAACATCAAAACCAGTTCATCAAACTAATTATGTCGATCAAGGTAGTCGAAACTGCGTCCTCGGTCGGATTAGAGAGTCGAACATGCTTCCACAAAGGGGTACCTCTACTTTTGTCTATTGAATAGCTAATATATATAACTTTTTAATTCTTTGGGATTTGAACCTTCACTCTTACTATATACGCAATTCCAACTTCTCTCTAGGATTATTTCCAAACACGTTTTCTTTATTAGGATCTTTGTATGTGATTCAAACCACAGGCAAGGAAATAATCCCCCCCCCCCCCCTTAAAATTAATGGGTTAAGTCGTCAACATTATAGGCCAAACAAAAAAACACACTCTACAAGACTACCGTTGTGATCCCTCTGATGGATCCATTCAGGCATTCCTTCTTACCCTTCCCACATTTTAAGTTCTTCTTAGGTGTGGTAAGGGGAGCGATTTGTTTCTTTGTTGTTGTATAAGAGTTCTCCTTGGTTGTTTTTTTTTGCGCTTATCCCATGCATATAGAGGGTTGCCTTTGAACAATTTACTTATAAACAGTCCACACTCCTAAGAGGATCCTCTCACTAAGAAATGGAAATCTGGCCTATAAAATGGGGGACACGCCTATATTTCGCAGAGATCCTACTACTCTGAGGTGTCCTTCATATGTATGTACATAGATTACATTTTATACTGATAAGGGGGTGAGAAAATACGTTGGGCAACTTTTGATTTTTGCGTGGAGTCATTGGACAATCAGGATTTATGAGAGGTTAATTTTTTTTTGCCTTGAAAGGGCTCAAACATGTGAAAAATGAGTTTTTATATTTGTGGAGAAGAAGAAAAATCTGGAGAAATGGTCACTCGGCGTATAGAAAAAGAAATGGGGGTGGTGTTTCCTTTGTCCAAAAGGTGTCCACATTTCTCACAGTTAACCTTAATGTCCATTGATTGCTTTACATTCGAACGCTCTCAAATGAAATAAAGGAATGATGATCTGCAGATGCAGAATATTCATGGGCATTGTCCCTCCTCCACCGGACACTTTGTTTCCTACGTAGCCTTCCCCAAGACTGCCATCCTAAAAAATCTCTTTAAAAAGCCAAAATGGTCACACCAGCTGCTGTTTTACATCTCTTCTCTTTCCCTTGCCTAACATAATCAATGTTGGCTGTCTTTGAGCTGTAAAAAAAGAGTCGCCGAAGATAGGAGGAAATGGTCCTCAATTAATCGATTCCATTGGAGCAACTGAGTTTTGAAATATATAAATAGTAATTAGAATATATGTTTTAGCCTCAATTGACAATTTATACATATTTACATGATTTTGAACAAAGTATTTATGGTTTTAGTTGTGTCTATCACAAGTATTTATTAAGATAATCATATATGTCTATTGATAAGTCTAATTTGCCAGTGTTTATAGGACCATTTATATTTTGCTTAGTAATGCTAGAATGCGTCAAGTTTCTTTTTTATAACATTTTTCTGCTCTCTATTACATTCTATTTTAACTCTGACCGGTTTTTCGTGACCATTTTTCCTGTGCTATTGTATCCTAGTATCAAAAAAAAGATGGAAGCCTTGACCAGGGTACAGCTACCCAAAAAGGGAAAGTAAAGCCACCCGACTCAAAGACAAATAAGAATCTATGATGATAGAAGAGCTTCCTCTCTATTTGTTTTGACTGCCCAAGAAAAATGAAAATATAAAGATGAAAGTTGTCGTAGATACAGAGACTTTTTGTTGTGTTCACACAACAAGGATAGCTTTAAGCATCGACCGAAGGCGTATTAGCTTAGCATCAAGAGGACAATATGTAATCAATAATGGTTGTTCATAGTGTTTACATATATTTCGTTTGATTTAAAGTATTATATTAACCCAACTGTGGACGTTTTATTTCGAGAATAGTATGAAGAAACCAGGAAAAAAACTTGGACACTTTTTCTCGCCGGGAGCCGGGCCGGGACTTCAGTATATCGTTCCTTCGTCATTCTGAAAGTGACGACGTTTTTCTTTTTTTATGGCTCCTATAAATTAGATTTTTTTTTTAAAATTATTTTCTAGAGAAAGTGATTACGTTTTAAATATTTTTTAAATATTAAAAACTATTTTATATAAAACGTCGTCACTTTCAGAATGACGAACGAACAAAAATATTAAAGTCCCGGCCAGTTGATTTTTAGACACCTTAAAAAAACAGCCGGGAGACCGGGGAGTCGGGTACCCGGTCGTTTCCTGGAGAAAACCTAACATTGACCATTGGTGAGTAGTTTGGGATTTAATCTTATGTTTTTTAAAGTTAAAAGTACATCAATTTTTTTGCTTGTTAATGTAACAAAAGGGGATGAAAAAGGATATTTCCAACGAGAAGGTACAACTTAATGCTACTGAAGCAGAGTTAATACTCATTTCAGACGTTACATCCCAGATACACACGATAAAGTGACATCGAGTTGATTCCATCACTCAATATCTCATCATGGAGGCAGATAATTTCTAAGGAATCTACTAAGTGTGTATGTACATCTCCCTGAATTCCTTTGTACACTATATTTTCATGCATTCAAATCAGACTTGTTGACGTTCGTGAAAAATTGTCGTTCGTCGTCGTTCACCAAAAGTTCGTCATTAATTTGTAAATTGAATCGTTCCTCGTTGCTTGTTCATCGAACGATTACAAAAAAACGACGAACAATGCAAACGAAACACAAAGCAACAAGTCTGTTATAAATCAAAATGAGGAAAACGTGCATTGAACAGTTGTGTCGTGTTGATCAAAGTAAATGAAGTGACATAGATTGTTCTTCATTTTCAATCGAGTTGGACAAACGCCTTGTGGTGACGACATATATTTGTTTCATATTTTGACTTATTCCTTTATGGAAAATAAAGGCTAAAAAAATATTAATTAGTTTATTACATCCTTAAAAAATCCAATGATAATCCTTATATTAATATATTTATATTTATATATATTAAATTTTATAAATATTATTATTTTATTATAAATATAGTTTCTATGTATATTACAATCCTAAAAAAAGGACATAGAATTTAATAATATGCGTATAATTACTTAAAACACATAATTGAACACTAAATTTTAATATTATTTAGCCTAATGTGACCAAATCTGTATTACAACTCATATTTCGAAATAAGAAAAAACAAATTATTGGGACTTATAAAAATAGCAAAACGAGCGACTATCTTCTTCAGGAGTGTGAAGTAAAATATTAGCAAGGTGTGCTGAAGTCCTTCATTTCGATGAGATACTTTACTTGAATTACAGAGCCGTTGCCATGATAACATCATTTCTATGTAGGTACAAAAATATGTTTTATGATGTTTTGTATCATATTATTATACAGTTTGACGATTTTCCTCCTCGAAAAAATAATCTAATTTCGTTTATAGTTCGCTTAAGTAGTTTTTTTTCACTGAGATGAATATCATAAAATGTTAAGGAATGTATGTAGAAGAATATTCATGCATAAGAATAAAAGTTTATACATTTTAGTATTTAATGTAACCTTTACACATAAGATAATGATTTACATAGCATGACAATATTTTGGTTAGTAATTATTTAGTCATATAACCGGTTTGGCTTAGGCTAATATTTGTGCACTTAATTTTTTGATGGGAACACATTTGCTCAGTGCAATGAAATTGCATTATTGATTACATAATTATTTTTTCATGGGCGAGACAGAATTAAAGTAGATTCTAAGGCATTCAATGACATGGTTAACCTTGAAAGGAGATAAAGTCCTTCTTTTACTCATAATATTAAGCCAGAGAGTAAATACACCAAGACATTCTATTCAACTACTTTTTCGGAAGTTTCAAAAGGTAGTTTGTTAATCCTTCTTAATTTTGTATATTATATATGGAGGATATAAATAAAGTGAACAAGCACGGTTGAAGTTATTAGAATTAAGTTAATAAAATGGAAGGGGGCTTTAATGTCTACAAGGAAACTTAAGGGGTAGAGTTAGACTAAAATTAAATTCTTTAATATCTTTGGACATAGATGAAGAATCGTATTTTATTATTTAGTAAATCAGAAGCCAAAAATGTCTTCATATATATTATATATATATTTGATGATTCCTTTAACAAATTACATACAAAATTATTTTACTTTTTATTTATAATTCATATATAACTAAAAATACTCAATAATTATTCTACTTTGATTATTTAGATAGATAAGAATAATTTTTCAATGAACGAAAGTTCCTTGATTTAGGTACTATAGTATATAAAATAACAAGCGTGTTTTTACAATACGAATACTTAAGTATGGATTAAGAAAAAGATTCCATAGGCAACAATTATACTTCTCGAGGGTCCAACCCCAAGGCAGATAAACCCTTACCAGCCAGAACAATGATATATTCGAACTTCAATTCATGCGTCCCTGTGCCCTTGGGTTATACGTAATAATCGTCGTGGCAGTTTGGGATGTCAAATCTACCGCCCCACTGGAACATTAGGTATCACAATTATGGCATATATAAGTACAAAAGCAGTATCGTGCATTGGTTATAGGTTTTTACATATAAACATTTTGGGTTCAAATCAACCCCTGAAGGACCATAAAGTTTCAATTTTATATTTTCTTTAAATAAATTACAATTGATTGTTTTAGCATAAAATATGTACACAAATAAGTTGTTAAAGCTTGCTATTTATATCCGTTGTAATTTTTATTGTGTTTTTAAGCCTTGTTCATGAAAAGTTTTTGTCAGAGTGTTTGGATTTAACAAAATATTTAATGATTAATAATATTTATTAGAAGTGTATTCCTAAACCATGTAGACAAAATATGAGTGATAGGACAAAAATAGAAAACCAATATGGTTTTCTTCAGAGTGTTTGGACTTAAGTAAAGGTATAATAATAATAATATTTATTAGAAGTGTATTTCCTAAACATGTACAAAAAATATTGTTGATAGGAAAAATATAGAAACTACTAGAGGACTCAGAGAGTGCAAACCTCCGCCGATCCCCACCAAATGAATCACTTGGTCTTTTGTCATTTGTCAATAGATGTCGCTGTGCTGTGCTCTCCTCTTTGAGAGCAAGCACAGCGACATCTATTGGCAGAGTAGGCTACTTGAAATATTTAGAGACTTTAGCTCATTTTACATCTTAAAGAAGCACTCAGAAATGCCAAAATTTAATCACTTGTTCCTTTTGGCATTTCCAACAACTCCACAAAGTTTCATCCGAATCGTTCCGCACTTTTTGAGTTATCCTGCTGACAAACAAACAAACCAACCAACCAACACCAGTGAAAAAACAATACCTCCTTCGGCGGAGGTAATTATGGAGCATGGATTATTATCATACTTAGACATGAATATATGTATAATAATATATATAAGTCCTTAAAAATCTGAACTTCATTTCATAACATCAACCATTGACGTTTTCCCTGTTCACTTTGTATAAGTCATTGTACCAGCGATTATGTTTCGTTAATATTGACAGTCAGTGGATATCTTTAATAGGAGGATAAGCGCTTTGTTATTGTTAGTTATGATTCCATGGAATAACATCATATATAAAAAGCATTAAATCATATGAGGCTATATATAAGCATTATATGTTATTATTATTATTGATTTTTTTTTGCCTAATTGCAATCCGATAGGATATAAATAAGCATTATAGCATTAAAATTTGTCACTCGAACCTAGGATCTTATTCTTTGAGGTAGACCATGAAAATGACCATCCCCTCGGGAGTATTCGAACCTGCGCCCCCAACATTGAGAGTGGACACCCCTTAACACGCACGGCTATCGAGCTCCCTCGATTCAGTGTGTTTTTCACGGAATAAAAAACTAAACATTCAATGAATTTGTTTATATATATATCCAAGGATACTCAACAAATATGTTAATAATCATTCGTTTGGTTATTTTGTAATAAAATATTTTAGAATGTTAAAATATTTTCTAGTAGCTTTAAACATTTTCTTCATTTTCTTTATCATTTTTGATAAAGCATTGACTTTGATAGTTTATGCTTGGCCTTTTTTTAAATACATCTGTTTGATGTCTTATATTGTTTTTTATTTATCTATATATATATTATATATATATATATATATAATATATATATGATTATATATATAGGCCGTAGGAGACAGGGGGGGGTAGGTGGGCAACTGTCCCCAAAAAGTTCGGGTGAGGTCTCAAATTCGGTATATTGGTTGGGTATTTGGGCATTTCAGTTGAAGAAAAAAGTCTTCGCGTATGAAATCATAAAGTACTATCCTCCTCATCAGCCGACACTCCAGAATGCTAAAACGTATAATAAGTTATTATAACGAAAACACTAAGGACACGGAGAACTAATAGCTTATGGACCTTTAAATCGGATTATTATCTTCGTTTTAATTATGTATGCGTATTACTGTCTTTGTTCATAACTTGGTATTTTAAATTCGTTACATCATTGTTACAGAATTCATTAGGGTACGATTTTTAGGTCTTTAAATGGGAAACTAATTATAAACTAGAATGTTTATTTTATGTTTATTGTAAAAAGCACAATTTTCCTATTTTCTATTTATTTAAGTATGTTACTTTTGGCACTTGATAAATAAAGGACTTGCTGATGAGGAAAAAAAAAGTATGAAATTTATAAAGCAACTGGATTTTGAAATATAACCAAATAAATATAATATAATGAATAGTATGTAATTACTACAAAGAAAAATATTAATCTACTTAGCTTCTTTATTGGATTATTTTTTAACCGATTTAACATTCTTGTTAAAAGTCGGGCAAATTGAATGCTGCCCCCCAAAAAAAAAAAAAACCAAACATCTCCCCTACGCTTATATATATATATATAATATAAATCAATTCAAGGATTATAAGAGGTTGAATATCATTGAAAAATTATATTTAAAAAAACCTTCTTTGTTTACTGGACTCATTTATCAAAGCAAATTAACTATTTCGGACAACCTTCAAAAACCTTTTTGTTTTCATATTTAAAACAATGGTATTCAAGAGTCAAGCCCATGGTTGTACTTTAACCCCTTCAAGACAACTTTTGAGGTGGTGTAAGAGAGTGGGAGGGCGACAAAACCGTTATTGATTTTTTGGGTTACGATTGGCTATAACTTATTGTATATATAAATCTATGGTTGTCGTCTACAATGGTAACAAAATAAATGGTCTTTTTGAGGAAATAGTATGTAAATATATAATAATAATAAAATATACATATATATGAATGTATGTGTGTGTGTGTCTACCCAATATTAGGGTAACAATGCAATACGAGGGAGATATTTTTTTCCTTTCCTTTTCTATCATTGTGAAATATAACAACAATAAATAAAAGTCCACGCGAAGGGGCACGTTCCATTCAATAAAGACCCGCTGCTGAAACCTTCTGTGCGTATATATTATAAAATAGAAACGTATTCTGCTCCGTAAAAATCCAAACCATAGATTAATTTTTCTTCTTAGCCTCCTGTTATTATTTTTTTTTCGTTTGAAGGGATACAAAAATACAAAATAGGAATGAAGTTGTTTGTTAGGTTGAAGGGCATTTGTCCCCTCAGAAAATGCAAGGAACCAGCTGCATTTTTCCGCATTGGTCATCATCATATTCATCAATGGCTATTGATGTTTTCTTTTTTGCTGACAGGGAACAAAGGAGAAGAAGAAGAAGTAGTAGTCGTCGTTCTTGCTCCGTTCGTCCCTCTGGTTACCTTGGCTTAGATTCCCTTTCTGTGTGTGTACATAGAAGGACGCATCATCTTGGCTTGCTCAACCGCCCTTTAACAATGGCTCGCTTCGTCCCTCCTCGGATTATCTTCTTCTTCTAAGCCTCCTCCTCCTCCCCCTCTTCAACACTAATCCTGGAGGAGCCCTCATTATGATGTCTTACTTAGGGAATCCCATTCTTAATTGACTCCAGAAGGCAAAAAGGGGAGCACTATGGTTGTAGAGACTATTGAAGTGATAAAACGATTATCAGCTTCAAATGCTGTCATATGGCTATGTTGTATTTGTCAAGAGCCTACAGGAAAAATATTTTTTTAAATAAACACCACCGAAATAAGACTTTTGGGGCTTTCAGACTATCAAAAATATATATATATATATATATACATCTAACACCAAATGTTAAATAATGCGACCAGGCTAAATTTAAAGAATAAAAGTTTTATACACTGTTCTTTTCCGTAATTAACGAATGTAAAAAAATGTAAAATGTTATTGATAAAAACTTATACCAAATTTGGAATATATATATAATACTCGTTAAAAAATAAAACATCTAACACACAATGCTAAAAAATGTGAGGAGACTAAATTGAAAAAAAAAAAGTTTTCTTCACAAAGCTTCTACACTGTTCTTTTCTGTAATTAACGAATATAAAAATGGAAATGTCATTGATAAAAACTTATACATACATTTTGGATTAGAGTTTTGAGCTAAAGCATTTAATTGTTTAGAATATTGCATACATATATTAGGAGAATAGTTTAGGTGTTAAGTTTATATTTCTAACAAGCAAAAAAAAAGGATAATGACAGGTAAATGTAGTTTTCTTACTTAGCACAAAATAATACAAATTTGTACGGCACTGACTAAAGGGTAATATTTTGCAATGAAAGAAAATATAGCCTATTGGAGTATGACAATTTCATGTATTTTAATGTATTTTCAAAGCTTAAGTAGTCATTGAACTCTGATCTGATTTGAGCACAGTTGAGTTTATCTATACGATTCTGATCCGTGTTGAACAATCAGATATGAGTACACAATTTATTTTATTTTCATATGACTGAAATGTGGTTCGTTTGATGTGTAAACGCAAAACCTTTTATTCTACTCATGTATTTGTTTGTTTATATCAGCAGAAATTCCTTTCCAATATCAACTGTACACCCTTGATTAGGTGTTATCCATACTATACACATCCTACATATTGCTCCTATCGGGTCATCTCAAATGAATTTGACGTCCATTGATTTACGATTCCCTGGAATTGTAGGGAATGTGTGAAACATTTTTAACGCAAGGGGACTTACTGGTAAAATTAAATGAATATTCATAAAGACCGTTTTTATATCTTGGTATTCTTTAATGGAACTATGAATTAAAATATGTATATTTGTGATACTTCATAAGAGGCAGGGATTATATAAGAGATCTCTTAGCCCAAAATTATAAAGGCAAAAGAAAACTTGAGATTGATATCTATTACTAAATATAAAATACTAGGAGGACAAGCAACCACTAAGCGATTTGATAGACTCTTGTTATCGTTTGAATATATATATATATATATCAGCATTCTCTAGTTATACAACAATTAAAACATCAGTCACTTAATCTAAATAAAGTCACATCGATCTTAAATTGTCCCAAGAGAATCAAAAATTCAAAATGGAAAGTAATAGTCATTAGCTTATATCATAATAAGTTATTAGTATCCAAAGGTTATATTTTGGTGGTTTTAATAGGTTTCTGTGAAATGACAAGAATACTAATATAACATGTATTTTTAATAATTACCTCCGCCGAAGGAGGTGTTGTTTTCACTGGCGTTGGTTTGTGGGTTGGTTGGTTGTTTGTTTGTTTGTTTGTCAGCAGGATAACTCAAAAAGTACGGAACGGATTCGGATGAAACTTTGTGGAGTTGTTGGAAATGCCAAAAGGAACAAGCGATTAAATTTTGGCATCTCTGAGTGCTTCTTTAAGATGCAAAATGAGCTAAATACTAATAAATATTTCAAGTTAGCCTACTCTGCCAATAGATGTCGCTATGCTGTGTGTGTTCTCAAAGAGGAGAGCACAGCACAGCGACATCTATTGGCAAATGACAAAAAGACCAAGTGATTCATTTGGTGGGTATCGGCGGAGGTTTGTACTCTCTGAGTCCTCTAGTTGAATTTGTCATCATAGGTATATAAGGTTATTTTCAGTGAAAGTGTGCTTCATTCGCGATTTTGAGAGTGTAGGTTCGATTCCTGATAAATGAAATCAATTAATAGTCAACGTAATTTTTTTTAAAGTCCTACGTTTGGTGAATTAATTTCAATGAATCAAAGCCTATTGATATTCAAAACGATACTAAAATTCCACCATTGATTACAATATCTTTTTAAAGTATTATGTTTGGAAAACGTTAGCAAAGAAAAGGAAGTGCGAGAGCCGTGTGATTTAAGGCGTGTTAATGTTGGGGGCGCAGGTTCGAATCCCGAGAGAGGATGGCCATTTTTGGTCTACCTCATTGATAAGATCCTAGGTTCGAGTGACTAATTTTAATGCTATAATGCTTATTAATATCCAGTCGGATGCATAAAAAGGTAAAATAAAGAAACACAATCGATGGATAATAAGTAAATGAAAAGGGACAAATTATTTGAACTGTCCTTGAATGAAAATGCAAAAAAATATCATGTGGTGTATTACCCGTTTCGATACTTATTATAAGACAACTCATTCATTCTTTGAGCATGAATAAAAGTATAATATATATACTGTATATACTATATATACTTGCATAATATATTGTATAATATAACATATAGAGTTGTTCCCTATATATATATATATATATATAACACGTGGAATGCCGATTTTCGTAAACAAGTTGAAAGCTTAATTACACTTGCAATATACAGAAGGCATAAATTTGACATTGAGATTTGCAATTGATGAATGAGGTTAGAAATATTGTAAACAAATGTATGCCAGATAGTATTTTTTTTTATCCTTGCTTCTTGTGTGTAAACAGCTTTACACAAATGGTAATTAGACGTTCGGAGTTTAATCCCAATTGCAACTTTTAAGTAACAATTTAATATTATGACATAAGATGAGGATTTGTAAAGAGAAAATATATAAAATAATTTATAGCTTTATAGTCACTCACTCTTCAATAAGTGTTTTGAAAAATAATGGCTTAAAACAGTAAATAATTTAAACTCAATAAATGTTGCATAGAAATGGAGTTTCAAATTTTGTTTAGACTTAAGGAAAAATGGGGGTTTAACTCTCTTCTCCACTTTAAGCGGCATGGTGCAATGGATAATGTATATTATATATTATGCAAGGGATGCACAAAATACTATATATTTGTACTAATTATTTATATAGTGACTATACTTTATTAAATTATTTTTGTTTAAAACTTTTTCAATTTTTAAATATAGTATATTTTATCTTGGTAAAGTAATGTTTCCAATTATGTATATAAAAGGGATATTGACCATTATTCGAAAAGAAAACTTGATTGGACTTGAAACAATTAAAAATTATGCAAAGTTAATTTATAGCACTTTTATCAGGCAGTCAAGAATAAAGGATATATTTTTAAATTATTATAATTAACATATTAATATATCCTTTTTTAAATATTTGTACAGTCCTTTCTTCCTTCAATAAACAGGAGCGATATGCTTAGGTTTGAATACATAGTAACAACACTTAAGTATTAACGTCAATATAATTAAAACGTTGTCATTGTGAACCTTGTTAGTACGCACTTGTATATTTTGTGTAAATGAATTATAAACTTCTTTAGTATTCATATCATAGTTTAAAACCCGGAGTTTGTGGGTAACATCGTTGATTACAGCCCTTCACTAAGGAAGGTAGTAAAAGAGAACTACTCTTCTACAAGATATCTTAAGTACTAAATTAAATCTTATCAATGGTTATTGTGATAGGCAGCAACTTTATTTTTTGTGTGTCCTTTATGAATTTGTTTTGTTGTGTTGTATTGATTTTTTCGAATAAAAATTTATAACTATATATATATATATATATATATATACCTATATAAGTTACTCCTTGGATGGTTTTTAAAGTTATCTAAATAGTATTTTTTTTTGTTTTCGACAAAGACATAATACTTGTAGAAATACGTTTTGGGACGAGATATTTTAATGTTCATTGCATAGCTTGTTTTCAAATTAACTATCGATGTTCCAAATCTGTTACTTACTCACTACATACCTGAACACTTGTCATTGTAAAACATTGTTTTGTATCCTTGTATATATGTACATTATACATATGTATATTTTTACAGATTTAAGCTACTGTTTTATCATATCAACGAACTCCCTATTTAGTTTTCATTAATCAACTTTTAAAGCATAAGAAACCAACATATTTGAAGTATTAATTGTCAATCCAAACATTTAAAAGAAGACAATATCATAGACTGCTATGTTTTTACATACAAAACTCCTGGATAAATATACTAAAAGCATGTGATTTTTCAAACCAATTGCACTATACTTCCAATAGCTTTCACTCCGGTATTATTAATCTAAACACAACTGACATATTAACCCTTTACATGCGGCTCCGTGAATTGTTATCCGATTTTCTTCGAATTTGAAATATATTCATCTTTTGAACTTATTTGAATATAACCCAAAAAATTCTAAGTCATGTTTTTGGTATGTTCCCAAAATGGGAACGTTGGCGCTTCTAGTACTACAATTTTGCACATTTCATAATTATTCTTTATTTCTTTTATAGATATCCTTTTTCAAACTTTTAAATCGACAATGAAACTTTCAATTGTTGTAATAAAGAGAACTACATGCCTTTTGGAATCTTTAATACACTTTGTATATTGAATTATAGTATTTTTTCTGATATAAGACATATTTCTTGAGTACATGATTACATAAAGATTTTTTCCGTCAAGTCTTATATCTCTGGCGGACTGCGAAGTACGTCCTCCTAGAGGCACTCGATCACTTTGACTTTGTATCAGAGTCAATATTCCTCCTAAATTGTAGATAGCTCATTTTATCGTTTTGGTTGACCAACGAATAACACTTCATTACTCCCACAACCAACTAATATAGTGCTAAGATAAAAAGATTCCACCACCGTTTAGAGCAAATAAATGATGATAATAGATAGTCACAAATATTTACCACACTCATTTCAGAAATTTACACTCTAATTGACTTCCTGGTTTCGTGTTTTCCGGATTAAATATCAAAATTAAATGGATATCCATCGGAGCTAAACATTATCAAAATCTTTTAGCCGAACCTTACTGACTTGTTCCTCATATAATGTTTTGTACCTAATAATCCAAGATATGGGATCATGGATTATCCCACTAAGTCTTTTGCAAAACCCACAACACTGGAAACAATTTTCTTTACCATGTCGTATTAGAGTAAGATTTCAAAACTTTATATTTGTCTAGTTGGTAGTTGCCTTACAATTGCCAATGTCTCCAGTTACTTCAACAAGAATGGAGTCTTGATGCAGATATTATTCGTCATTTTCTTCGTCACTAGGTATATCCCACTCACTATTCGTTGGAAATAGAACCACAATCTCGATTTCCTTACTTTTCATGTCTGCTATAGCACAACTGATGAAGTCATTGAGGATATTTAATAGATTCTCTAAATCATTAGAATCATAAGATTAATTGATATAACTTATACATATTAATAAACTTATTATTCACCTTTGTCTTCCTTATAAAAATAATTTTTACCACACATGTGTCTTTAGTTTTATGTAATTTTATGTACTAACGTACGTAAACTGAAAGGAAACAAAGAATTGTTCACAAAAACGTAGATTATGAAAATTATTACCAATAGGAGCCAACGTTCCCCTTTTGGGAACATCATTTTAAAAGTCGATTTTAGTCTACTAAAATATTAATATTATTTTTAAAAAAAATTCAATTTAAATATTTAATATATTTGCTTATCAGAATAGTTATGAAATAGAAATAATACCGGTAAAGGTTTAACCATTTAACGCCTATTGGAGCAGTAGATCCTTTGACAATTTTCTGTTTAAAATATTATCTGGACCACATAAATGTGTATTTATAAAAGAAAAAAAAAATTACATGATGCAATACCTGGTACATTGTGTAGTTTGTTTGAAGTTTATATACATATATATATATATATATATATATATATATATATATTATATGATATATATATATATATATATAATATATACATATAGTACGGTGAATAAATTTAATAACCTATTAACGATTAAACACAATATCTGGTTATTAACTAAATATTGTAGGTTATTAAAACTACTTTAATTTTTTTTAAATATTTGGTTATAAGCTGTCATAACGTAATAAATACTATTTAATTCCATTCATGTATGCTAAGTGTACCATCATGAATATTAAATGTTGTAGGGACATTTATCATCATCCATAAATTTGAGGAATGAATATTATTCATTGTAATAATGATGATAGTCCATATATAAATTTTTTAACAATATGTTAATAATAAAAAAACTGTGTTATATAAAATAAACATTTTATTATCAATATCTTGAGCATAAGTTTTTAAACTAAATGTATGTTCCTTTTTTTTCTTCTCCGTTTCGAATATTTTTCTTGTTATATATATATATATATATATATATATATGTATATATATATATATATATATGTAATTGAGGGTGATACATTATATTAATTCATATAACACAAAATATTTCGTATTCTTTAAGCTTTTGATGGCATTAACAAAAGCGGAGAAACCCTTGCATTAATGTTTTAGTGGTCATTATATATACATATATATATATATAAATATATATAATATATTGGTGTGTATCTATTTAATATATATATATGTGTGTATATATTATATATATACACCTTATTATATACAGATATATATATATATATACAAGGTCGGTGATAAGTCCCGAGACTATACATAGATGGTCCGCCAGTGGATTTGTTTTCATCATATGACTGTCAGCTATTACCAACTTCAAAACATACATGCATAAATATAACAGCTGTCTGACAACTAGTTTGTGATATATTGCGTTTTAAGTGAAGCTACTTTTGTTATTGTGAAAAAATGGAAAAAGACAAAATTCGTGTGTTATAAAACATTATTTTTGATGGGAAATAATACCATCGAAACTAAAACTTAGCTTGAAAAATGTTATCCGGACTCTGCTCCATCGAAAGCAACCACATGTCAATGGTTTGCTGAATTCAAACGTGGTCGTGTGAGCACGAATGATGATAAACGCAGTGGACGCCCAAAAGAGGTGGTTACACCAGAAAACATAAAAATAATCCACAAAATGATTTTAAATGACCGTACAGTGAAGTTGATCCAGATAGCTGAGACTCTGAAGATATCGAAAGAGCGCGTTGGACATATCGTGCATGAATATTTGGACATGCGAAAGCTCTGTGCAAAGTGGGTGCCGCGAGAGCTCACAATCGACCAAAAACAACAACGAATTGATGATTCTCAGCAGTGTTTGAAGCTGTTCAATCGTAATCAATCCGAATTTTGCGTCGATATGTGACAATGGATGAAACATGGCTCCATCACTTCACTCCCGAGTCCAATCGACAGTCAGCTGAGTGGACTGCATATGATGAACCGAATCCAAAGCGAGGAAAAACGCAACAGTCAGCTGGGAAGGTTATGGCGTCTGTATTTTGGGATGCACACGGTATAATATTCATTGACTACCTTGAAAAGGGGAAAACAATCAACAGCGATTATTATATAGCCTTTTTGGAGCGTTTGAATGATGAAATTGTTGAAAAACGGCCCCATTTGAAGAAGAAAAAGTGTTGTTTCACCACGACAATGCACCGTTTCACAAGTCAATGAAAACAATGGCTAAATTAAATAAATTGGGCTAAAATTGCTTCCCCATCCACCGTACTCTCGATCTGGCCCCAGCGACTATTTCCTGTTTGCAGACCTGAAGAGAATGCTCGCTGGCAAGAAATTTAAGGACAATGATGGAGTAATCGCCGAGACAGAAGCCTATTTTTCGGATAAAACGAAAGATTACTATAAAAGTGGAATCGAAAAATTGAAAGATTGCTATAATCGCTGTATCGCCCTCTGAGGCAACTATGTTAAAATAAAAATCGAATTTTGTCAAGAAAATGTTTATTCTTAGTTAGTCTCGGGAATTATTGCCAACCTATTAACTATTTTAAAGTTAATATAGAAATAAATTTGATAATTAATTATTCTGTTTCCTTATATATATATATAGGGAAACCGAGTAATTAATTATCAAATGTGTTCCTATATTCTTGCATAAAATTAATTACTAGTAATTACATATTTTTAACATAGATAAAGTAAATTCAATTACTCTCTATAGATAAAAAACAAAATTGTTTTATTTATCTATCATTTATAAGTATTTTTGGTCTGATATATATTCATAAACACATTGTGTTTATAACCAGAACGGGTGACAAGGCATCCTATTTTAAATGCCATTCATTTAGTTTGAGGGGGAAAAACCATGCACAACACATAGTTTTCGTGGTCATTTACGTATGCCATTGAATCTGAGGAATGAATATTATCATTAT
>CP045891.1:468301-483816 GCA_013387185.1 Caligus rogercresseyi
GACAACTATGTGTTGGGACACTTTAAATTAATTACAACTAAATCAATAGCTTGCTTATATACAAAATATATTTTATCAAAATTTTTGGGCATATTCAAAAAAATATTTGTATTATATATTTATTCAATATATCCACCTTTCGCGACCACCACAGCGCGTTGAGCTCTTTCTTAAAATGACTGACAGGCAGTACGGATAACATTCGGATCAATTTTTTGCCCATGCACCTCCAGTGAGCCTTCAGCACCCCCAAAATATCTTATGGCTCTTCGTGAACGCCTTCCTCTACAGAATTGACTAAATTGAAAAGTCCATAGGATTCAAGTCTGGTGAGAGGCGGCCACATATCCTTTGACCAGAAGTGTTCAAATGAACGATGATACCAGTCTGACTAATTTTGCTGTTTGAGACGGTGTGCCATCTTGCTGGAAGCAATACGAATCCTCCCATTCCTGTTTTTGATTCAAGGAAGCACTTGCATGCTCATCATATCGAGGTAAACCTTTTGATTAATCTTTACCCCTCTGGAATGAAGATAAGCGGAGGTTTTCCTAACTCAGGTGGTGACGCCAGCCCACACCATGACGGAAGCTGGCTTTTGGCGCTTGAAGACGGTCTTGTCCTTCACAAGTACTTGCCGGATATCTTTTGCCAGACTGCGGTCGTTCTGCTCTGTTGAAAGCAGCTTGAAGGTTGAAAACCTTTTCGTCCGTCCAGATAATGGAAATTCGCGTCCGATATTTGAGCCAGTTTCTAAGTACCTTGGATCTTTCTAGCCTCTTGTCCACAGTCGCGTCACTGAGGAGCTGTCTTTCATGAAGGTGATAGGGCTTGACTCCAAGGTCCTCTCTGACTATTTTCCTCGTCACTTTAAGGTTAACTCCTACCTCGAGTGCCATTTTCCTAATGGATCGCTTATTGTTTCGATGAATCTTTATTCGTGTTGCTTCTACCAGCTTTTTGGTCTACACAGACTGTCCTGATTTAGGCCTGTCAGCGTGAAGCTGTTTGTCTCCTAAAACGCTGTATCGTGTAAGAAATTTGATCTCGACACTTTCATGGGCTCAAGGCTTCCACAATTGCCCTGCAGCTATGGCTCTTTTGTAGAGCTTTACAATGGCTTCACGTTTCTCCATCTTGAGAATGACCAAAGGAGTACACAAAAACAAGTAAAGTAAATATGTATTAAAACATATCTCTTTTACAATATACAGGTGCATAGAGAGAGGAAAAATCTAGAATTGGACCCTATAAACACACGCTATGTACTGTCCAAGACATAATGGTCACCCGGTATAAATATATATATATATATAAATCTTTTGTAACAAGTATTTTGTATCTAAAACAAAGAGTATTACAATATTTTAATTACAATAAAATAAAAATAAATGCATAACACAAGTATATACGTTATGTATATTGTAGTTATACGAGTATGTACCAAATATTTCTATTTTTGCGTTTTGTGAAGTCTATAGAAATGGTAAATAATTTGTATAACCAATTTTTCCACTTTTATTTTAATTCAATTCTGTAAGAAAAAATATAATATTTACGTTAGTCCCCAAAGATCCCTAATTGTAGATATGTCACTTTATGGGTCTAAACTGTAGCATAATGAATATCTGCACAATATAGACATGCTACAACATGAATATTTGTCAACAATAATACTCGAACACAAATTGAAAAGACATACATCTTTTTCTCAAAGGAGAAAATCGTTTACTTTGTACACACTTTACTATGTCACGAAGGCCTTTCCTTTATCTCTAAATCCACGAACAATAATCAAATGACTTTATAAGATCATGAATAGTTCATGAATCGTAAAAAAGTCAGTTCTATTAAACATTTAGGAAGTTAATTATATATAATATCTTTAAAGTGATTTTTGATATCAGTATAAAGTAGTTACCAATGAAAATAATTCCCCTTTCTCGCTAATACTGTCTATTAATGTATTTCACAATAAATGTTCGATTTAGATGTAAACATCAACTTGTCATTCATGAAGCGGATTCATTGTACGTTTTTTATACAGCTAAATAATACTTATGTACATTCGATAGAGTATTTGCTAACGTTATTTCATCATGGCAAAGTGTTCATAAAATTGAATATAGCAGTAGTTTTAAAGTCTAATGAACAAAATACGAGTAAGTAATAAAACACTACAGCAACGTTTGAAAGAGTTTATTCCCTCCTAACTTATATGATCACATGAGTATAAACCATCATTACAGTATCTATAATGGGTGATATACTTAAAGTCTCTGAATGATTCAATCCTGAGTCTTTAAGTTGAGCTATTAATCTATGAAGTCCTTTTTATTAACAGGCACGGGAATTCGGATGGCGAATTTCAAACAAATGTAAATTCAAAAGTAGTTATTATTTGTATTTTCATATTTATTGTAATGATGTATTCGAATTACACAGTGAATGATTTAACGCTATATTTTTGGTAAAATATTCTAAAGGAGAACAGACCACTACCGATGAAGTTTATATATTGTTTTTGAGAAGAGGACCTTTTAATGAGAGTCTTCTACCAACATCCTTCTGTTTCTTTAAAGACTTAACAGCCAGAGATGAAATAAAAGTAGCCCTTATCAAATCAGAGCAAGAAATCTGAAATTCTACAAATCAATTCGGTTTTGAAAGGAAATGTTTGGATAGTGTCCAGCTATAATCTGCAAAATCATTCTCGTGTTCTCAATGCTCAGGATATAAACTGAACTTACAACTTTAAAGCTCTGAATACAACATTTTCCGGTTCTAGGTCCTAAAAAGAAGTATAGCTATGTTAATACTTGATTCGATTTTATCTTTTTTAAATTAATCCTTTTAATTAGTTGTACTTCAGTATTTGCTTCTATCAACAGAATTAATGTCTGTAAGATATATCTGATCATTTAAAGAAACTCAAACCCAGCGAATTCTTGGTCAATGATCAAGTTTGGTTGTTGTTTACTGAAACAAAAAGGAGAAAGCTTAAGGACATCCTCTAGGATTGCTCCTGATGCCCGTCCAATGATATCACAGAAGATCCTTTCAAAAATGTAAAATGATACTCTCAATGGATAAAAAACTCTTTTGGGAATGAATGTTTTTATATATTTCAATATATTTATATGCCGTAGAGAATTGAACAATTAGTTCAAATCAATGGCAATCAGAGCTCTAGCCTTCCACGTAGCTTATTATATAAGTGACGAATGTAAGGTAAGAATGTTCCTTGAAATGGCTGTGGGTTTTTTTTGCTTTTAGGAAGGCCTTTGTATTTGGACTTGATTTTATACCTATTAATTTTTATGTTTGTAGTCTACGACTTTTTAAAGGAAAGGAAAAACATTAGGATTTTTCTTTTTCTATCGAATTGATCAAAACACTTTTTATCTTACCTACCTTTATACAAAAAAAATTAAACAAACTTTAGATTTAATTAAAATTTGCACATACTCTCACCAAAATGAATCACTCCACAATTAAAGCATTGATAGTTTTAATATGTGCATGCAATAAAGTTGTATTTCATTGCCTTCATTTATAGCAATGTAAACATCAGATGTCACATATTCTCAAGTATGACGTCAATGAATTTGAAGGAACGCAATAACGCTAGACTGCCTCCTTTTGCGTCATTATACGTGTTCATAAAGGAATCATTTTACAGTTCATATAATGGACACCCTGTGATCATAATTCTTTGTAGACAGTGTTCACTTGATGATTTTTGCGGGTCTTAACACTGTTAGATATTTTATATTTCATAATTTAAAAGTGTATATAAGTAAGTCTCTGTATCTCTCTTTCTTTCTCCCTCTCTCTCTTTCTCTCTCTCTCTTTCTCTCTCTCTCTCCTCCCTCTCTTTCTCTTCTCTCATTCTCTCTCTCTCATTATATATATGTATATATATAATATTAGATATATATATATATATGCAAGCATCAATAAGTTGATTATATTCATCGAATAAATTTGTTTTCTTGATTTGACAAATAATTATACTGCAGAGTGACTGTTAGTTTGGCATTTGCTTGGGTTGGACATGTATTTGGGTACATGTAATGTGTTTAAAATGATTGATGCAACCCGTATAAAACATGCCTTGCAACATTCTTATTCCTATTCCTCTCCTCGTGTTAGGCATGATTAAATATATGTTTAATATATTCATTGAAGGACCTTGTCTAACTGTAAGGAATCCTTTGAGACCTGAGCCTGCATCCACCTGTTTGCTATCAAATATATGTAGTCTTCTAATGGAGCAGCTTGTATTGCTTTGATGTACAACAAGTGCTCTGGAGTCACCCATAGAACATGTATTGAAGAAAGCAACAACACCAATAACCTTGCATTGATTTAAAAAAATAAAATGCGGGACGTTCAATATATATCTGATATTCCGTAATCAATAAAAAAACTCGTAAAAGAACATTCTTTGATGACGTCATAATAAAATTATATCAATTTTGTCACCCTTTTTAAGGATTCAAATGCAATTTGATATCAATTACAGGCAGTTGTTAGGCTCGTGGAGAAAGGCAAGACTTATTTTGTCTTATTAGATAAAACATTTCAACTTTCATTCAAAAACACGTAATTATTATCATAGAAGCCTTGCAAGAGGCAGAAGTACATGCCAATAAGTTGCTTTGACCTTACTAGCGCATCCTTTAACAAGGCAATACTATGCCTTTGTGTAAAAGCTCATATATATATTTATATATATATATGTATATAGCTTTTTTGCTGTCATTAAACATGATTTTTATGATAATATAGTTAATTTGATAATTCAATGAAGTTTGATAACAATTAAAAGCTTTGATTTACTAATAAATATAAGTAATTCGTGTCTGCACCATAACGGAATTCGTGGATATGTTACTTATAGACACGCGCAGTATAGCATCAGATAGCCATTCTTTCACTCATCTATAATGGAACCTAAAAAGAACGTGAGGAAAATAGTATCAAAATATTATGGAAAAAGAATATAGATCCGTTCATTGGATGGATCGAATTAATTTTCCAAACGTCATCAAGCCTAAGAGGCAGCCAATTTAATCAAAGATATTTGTAAAACTTCAATTCCTAAATATAGGCTTAATATTCTTTCATTTGTTCAAAGAACAATGTTTTTTCGAACTATCAGTTAATTTCTTCTGTTTTTTACCAAAAAAATAGTAGTAAATATTCTTCATCCAAAACTTCCTCTGCATCAACTACACAGACAGCATCATTCAATGAGAGTCCAAACTTTTTGATGGAGGTCAAAAACCTAATATATAAAAAGAATTCAAAGAGATTATCCATTCATTATCCTTTATTTTGATTGAAACGATAGCTCTACCGAATGGACAAAGCCAATAATACTCAGAGTCGATAATAGCTCATATTGGGTCGAGTTGCATTCGTAAAAAAAAATAACATAAACAGATATTTTAGGCTAAAATTCACAATTGACAAAAGAACACTTAATTTTTTAATTTTCAAAGTTTATGAAGCATCCACATAAAATACTTTAATCTTCAAATTAGGTTCATGCGTGTCGGGTCCAAAGAACCAGGTCCTACTCTGTATCGAAAACTGGTACACGTACGTTTCGGTGAAGTACCGATACGTGGATTGAGATCGTCTTTGAGAAATACATGTCACAATCCTCCTAGAGGCCGTCCCATATTGTAAGGAAGCGTTTGAGGGGGTTAGTAGTGCTGGTTAGGCTACTTAAAGCCATTGCCATTTAAATATTTACTAAATATAGAAATAAAGACTCAAGCGGGATTATGGACTTCCGGTGAGGTGAAACTATCTACAAATGAATAAATGCATTCAAATACATCCCTGCTTTGTAGGACTGTTCGCAATTCCATTTTAAACAACTGTGTTGGAGCCCTCTTATTTCATTATTAAACAAAGACACTGAGGAATGAAATAAGAGTTACGTACTCTTGGCTTCGTTTTTATATTCTCAGAAATCAAAACAAACCTAATCACTCCAATGTGAAGTCTATGTACCTTCGCCTATATCAATGTGTAGGGGATATTTTATTATTATTATTTGTAATAAGATCCCCTGTAATACTTCCTATATTCAAGCTGACGTTATGATACTGCTGGAGTGGAGGAGTTATGATGATGGGCTCTTAGCAATCACGCATCGTTTCTTCCGGGATTTCAAAGCATTCAAGGATGACGCAGACAAACAGCTGAAGTTTTGTTGTAAAAATTGTAAAAATGGATTTCTAACGTTACTTCAAAACTGTAAAAAAAGTGTAATAAAAATAAACTTTATATCTGATTGAATATGTATTTACTTTATGGATGCCGAGACGGACATAACATTGATTTCCCTACAATAATAAAATGGATTCGTTCATCATAAGCTTAACAAAATGTTTTATTAAAAAAACATCTTAGCAAGGATTTAAGATGATTGTAATAGGCTGATGAGGAGGCTAATAGCGACCATTATCTTTGGTTATATTAAGGCTAAGATAATCATTAAATCTAATTAAATGTGGAATTCCTTTCGAGGTAAATCATCCACGAGAAGGCAGTTTAAAATTTGGTGCGATTTCACCTTTTGTAAACGTCATAAAATGATAAATATCTCAAATATTAAATAAATATAATATTTCTAATTTTACGAAGAATATCAGGATATATTATCATTTGTTTAGAAATAATGGAAAACTATAATATTTATATTTTACTTGATTAATATTTTAGTTATGCAAGAGGGAGTGGACTAAGTTTACAAAGACTTTGTATTCAAATTTCAGACTTCTTTATGATGTCAGGCCTGTAAAGCGATATATATATATATATATATATATATTATATATATATATATATATATATTGAGAGCCATTTATTTAGGTGAATGCTGTGATTATATTGCGGTACAGATTTTTCACATTCTCGAGAACTCAAAATAAATCCTTTAATGAGGACAATTTACTAATAATAAATAATCGACGGGATATGCTAATAATATACTTAAATATAACTATATTAATAGTATTATTTTATTCCTTTAAGGCTGTTGGGAATTTTAATAATGTGATATCTTTTTACAAACAAACAATCTTTTTTTTTTTTGAGTCTTTAAAACACTGTTTTTTTTTCTTTTTGAGGTATATATTCAATAAAACAACGTCCGAGAACTACATACGCTTCATTTTATCCATATATTTACACAATCATATACATTTATCTCATGGATCCAAAACACATGCGAGTATTAACAAACGAGGTTACAAAGTTATTTATCCTATAAAATAAATCAATATTGACTTTAGAGGAGCCTCTCATTGACGTCAGTATGTTCTTAGGCCTACATCTTGATGGGCCTTTTTCTAGCAAATGAATTGTTGTTGTTGCTGCTAGCTTCCTTAACTGTTGTAGGCCTGATGCCTTGTGAAATTTGATCGGAAGGAAAATGATTTAAAATTGAAATGTGAAGCTTCAACGTCATTTCCAGGTTATTATATTTGCCTTAAATATCATTCAGAAGTCCATAAATTAGAAGGAAATATTCCAGGGAAGCATCCTGCAAGAGATTTTCTTTCATTCGTACATTTAGATAGATAATACAGGCGAACCTTATATTTGTGAACGGAACTGAAAATATTTCCATTTTATTATGACTAAATTTATTGCAACGTTTTGTAATAAAACATTGAAAATCCTATAAGATACGTTCCATTGCACACATTGCACTATCGAAACAAATATGTATATTCATTCAATATAGTTCTTACAGGCTAACATTACCTATCAGAACATAAATAAATAAGGTCTTATCTTTAAAAAAATCAAAGATTAGAAAGATAAAAATTAAAAAATAAGTTATGAAAATAGGTCTGAATTGCAAGACTTCAAATTAAAGCGGAGCAGCATATAAATATAATATGGAAACCCGTTTTTGTGACTGAAGTCATTATAAATACTTGTTTAAATAATGTGCTCATAAAATACAACAAAACATTTGTTAAATAGATTGTTTATTAATTTAGTCCATTCGCTTAAGTTTGAACTTCCATATGTTTTTCCTATTTATTTTAAAAATAGCGCAATAGAATGTACCAAAAATTTCACACATAGCAGCCTAAATCTAATTATAAGGAAAATATTCTATTTTATCCAATATTCCAATGCGAAATAAGGATATGTGCACTGGGTTATTATACCTTTTACACCAACGACTTAAGAATCATGTAAAGACTAAGAGCTAATATAAAAGACGGGTTTATATCAAAGTTTTATGTTGGTAAGTTAGAGTTACAAAACGAAAAATGTAGTCGTGATATGAAGCTAATAAAAATAAAAATATCGAAAAAATTAAACTCATATTTCAATTCAATTCCACAAGGCTAAGCTTTTATTTAGACTGGCTCTACAACGTATCTTCTATCAAATTAAAAGTATTTTTGAAAAGGTATATTTTTAGTTTTCTCCACATACATATTTGGACTTCCAGATCATTCATACTAATCCCATTCCACGTATAAAATAATTAATATTTGGAATTAATATTTGTTTCCATTTAATCCACGATTGATTTATTGTTTTTTGTGCAAACAATAAGTATACTAGACAGTCTGTTGTCCTAGAGACTGAATATAATACATACACACACAAAAAAAATCAGAACTAATATACGTCGTAAAAAAACATTGAACCAAGGACAGGCAATCAAATGAATTATTAATCCATGGCTTTTTCATTTGACTGCCTACTTGCACAAACAAAGCCCTCAAGGCTTAAAATAATTGCATAACTCTTTTGGGAAGAAGAAAAACAATAAAATATATTGAACAGGTCAATGGATAGGGTTAAAAGTCCATTGCCCAATAGAGTAACTCTAAAAATATATACATAGATAATGACATACATATTCTAAAAGTAATCCAAAATTTGATTGATGATATTATATCCTATAAAGTTAGGTGGACGTGTCTTTCGAGTAAAGGATTCATGTATGGACGAGACTTTATTGCCTCATGTAGCTAATTTCATAAAGGTTTTACAAAATACATTCTTATACAAAAATATCTGAAAGAATAATTAAGAAAATATATATGTATAATGTATAATCTAGCATTTGAAGCCTTATAAGATGGACAAAATGCTTATCAAATAAAATTTGAAAAATAATTTAGATGTAACTCATCCGTCACCTTAAATGTACATTGTTTTTTCTTTCTAATATGACTTTATTGAATTTAGTTTGAATTGCATATAAAATATGTATAAATACAAAAATATATTTTTAAAATCTTAAACAAATAAAAGTTGATACAAAATCAATAACTCTTTAAAAAACAAAGACAACTTAAATAGAATTAACGGGATTGGGAACAAATGGATAGCAAATTAATTTAAAACTAGACATCTCTTGTAGAAGTGTAGTAAAAACTTTTTGACAGGGAAGGGTTCTCTCGGAGTAGGAAGGCTAATACCGAACTACTTTTACCCGGAAGTTTTGAAGCATTAAAATAGTTCTTGCTACTACATACTTAAATCGTGAAAACTAATTAGAAATACCTTAATCATCCATGACTTTGATAAAGCCGATCTAAAATTATCTGCGGGACAAAGGAGTAAGATTCAAACTCACTTGATCGATTTTTTTAAAGTACATGAAAACATACATATACATATATACATAGATGCTTGATATGTGGTGCCTAGAGAAAGAATGAGAAAAAATTCATGACAAATATTATGTTTGAAATGTTATGTATGTAAGTCCAAAACTCTGTATATTTCATGATAAATAATCTTTCAAAAAATATTCTTGAGCTTTCTCACTCCTTTATAGGACATCTACTTAAAATCCCTGAACTTCCATTTGACCTTAGGCCACTCACGGCCTTTATTAAACAGCTTGATGGGCTGTCCATCAGCGCTTAATATATCAATTAACCTTGAACCCTTCCTCCGACTGTTACTTTTGTGTGAAAATAATAATTGTAATAACACAAACATCATTTGATATTTTGCAGTCTCTCTTCCTAATGCTGGTCGCAATGATTATGATTTTGAGTAACGTTGCTGCAGCAGGCATAACTGCTTTGACTCTCTCTCTCTCTCTCTACCAAACTATCAAACATGCAAGAGGGACTGAAGGTCGAGTAACTGTGCAGAAGAAGGCAAAGCTTCAGCCACACTTGATGAGTAACAACAACATTCAAAAGAGGTATGCTGCGTATAAAGTCCCTCATTAAACTCATTGGTGCTTCTATGCATGTATCCAAACATTATATTATTATTGTTGATGTGGAACTGGAAATCTATTCTCTCTCTTTCGTAGTTCATAAGAATCGTGGGATCTTTTGTTTAGGTAGGCCTAGGACTTGACCTTTCCCTCGTTCTTTGTTACATCAAAATCACTCATATATGCCAGGAATTATAGTAACGTTATATGCCCAGGAAAATATGTAGATATTGAGAAATATTTATATATGCATGACAATGACTATGATTTGCAAAAAGTCTTCAGAAAAGAGCCCTCAGTTGTGAGCATAGGGTTGAGTACATCATTGGGGGAGCTGCTGAGGCAAAAGGAATGGCCTACAAGCTTTCTGTCCCTGCCGATTGGGTGATTAATAATCAAATAAATGCAGAACATCCGTTTGAAACCCTAAATGGTATAAATGAGGGTTTTTTAGTCTCAATCGTGTAACATAGGTTAGTTAATTTTGATCGCCGATAACCCTGCTCAAGCTTTTTAATAGTACGAAAAGCTTTTTCCCGATTGGCAAATATCTAATATATGGTTTTGTTATATTTTTTTTTAAACAACGAATTGTTATGATGTATAAGCTTTTGATATAATGTAAAATAATAAATCAACTTGCACATCCCTTTCACAACCGACTCATACCGGGTAAAATTCGGACGAAGGGAGTTCAATGTAGGAACTAAACAAAAAATAAACTTGCACATCTGCATTTTATAGAGTCATTAATTTGATAATGCTGTTCAATAATGGTTTGATAATAATCTTGTCATGATCAATGATCTTTTAGCCATCAGGGTGAATAACTACATTTTTTTACTTTGGAAGAAGTTCTATGAACTTGCATATCTCTTTGGTTTGGCTAACCTAACCTATGAAGGGGTGCATTTTAATACTAGAGTGATATGAGTCTTGGCATGGTAATAAGAATACATTTTTGATGAAATTCGTAGGTACAAGAATAGTCTAAAATCCTTTAACATACCTGATAAAAGTTCAAACAGCCTTTAAATATCTATGATATAGACTTCAAAGCCAGGGATTCTGTCCTTGTTTGATATGTTAGTATTAAATAACTTTTAGACCGACATTATGCCTGATCTGCAATCATCTAAAAGCAAGCATATCTGTATTTTAAATACAACTTCAGTTTGAGATCTGTTGTGAGTATTTAGACTTCAAAGCCTGGGACTCTGTCATTTTTTGATATGTTAGCATTAAATAACTTTTAATCCGACATTATGTCTGATCTGCAATCATCTAAAAGCAAGCATATCTGTATTGTGAAATACAATTCAGTTTGAGATCTGTTGTGAGTAATTTAGACTTCAAAGCCTGGGACTCTGTCATTTCTTGATATGTTAGCATTAAATAACTTTTAATCCGACATTATGCCTGATCTGCAATCATCTAAAAGTAAGCATATCTGTATTTTGAAATACAACTTCAGTTTGAGATCTGTTGTCAGTAAACATAATTTTATTTATTTGGAGGCTGTCTCAGTGAGCTGTGAGTATGAGGTTTTATCCAATTCATTGTTTGGAGAGCCTATGCTGAAAAGTTAATAGCAAAAATGGTTCTATCTAATTGTTTGTGTGTGTGGTCAGGGTTTTTCCCAATCATAAAACTCTTTATAGTGATTGCTAATAAAACATTTCAGTGCCCTTTTAACTAAAACAAGTCTCAGATGTATATATGCACACTCTACAGCACGGTATATGCAATGAACATATAGTACGTAGTATCAGCCCTATGTAAATCAATTAAGTTCACACACAGATACTCTCTCACACAAAAAAAAGTTGAATAGGGCAACGACATTCTAACGGGGACTATTTCTTTTTTTAATACTTCGTAGGGCAAACTCTGCTATGAAGGTTTTTGACCCATGCCAACAGGCCAGATAATCTTAAAAAAAGGCTTTGATTTTTACAGCTATCAAAATGACTTACTACAAAAAAGGAACATATATTAGGTGCAAGGCTTATTATTTAAAAGTGACGTCAAATGAGTTTCAATATTTTTATAGTGTGTTGCTTTATTGAACAGTAGTGAAGATTTTTTAGGATATTCATGCATGTTTTTAATGGTTGACGCAAAATGGAAATGCTGAACAATGTTGTATTTAATTGATAAAATATTCCAAGGATAAATATTGGGTGCATTGCTTATAAGTTGAAAGTGACGTCAAGCGAGTTGAAAATAATCCTCCTATGAACACTTTTTATAATTTGTTGTTTCATTCATGATTAGGCACAGGATTCCATGATATTTATGTATGTATTTTATGGTTCAAGCAAATAGTAGTTGTCAATATGATACTTCGTCGTCGTGGCCCAAGTCGTCGGCGCCGTTCTACTTCTCATTTGCGGGGGGTCGGAAAGATTGCGGAGGTCATCAAAGGGATGAGGGCAACTGAGGCCCTGGGTGTCGACGGGATACCCGTCTCCGTTCTAAAGAAAGGCATCGAAGTGCTTGCCGGACCAATCGCTCATCTAGTGAATCGATCGCTGGCCTCAGGAACCGTTCCGACGCACTCAAGATGTCGAATGTGCTACCCGTTTTTAAGGGCAAGGGCAAGTCCACGGCTGACCCCGCATCGTACAGGCCAATCTGCATCCTCCCGGCTCTCTCCAAGGTCCTGGAGACCATTGTAAAATCCAACCTCGAGGACCACTTGGCCAAGACGGAGGCTCTTCCAAATACCCAGTTTGGATTCAGGAAAGGCTGCTCAACCACGGCCGCGCTGGCCACCGCACCTGCAAAGTGGCTGGAGGCCGAGCAGAGGGGAAAGGTTGTCGGGGTCCTCAGATTTGACCTTTCTGCTACCTTTGACACCGTCAACTAGCTGCAGCTTTACCAAAGCTGGGGAAGCTTGGGATCGCTGGCACACACTTTAAGTGGTTCCATTCATACCTCACTGGCGGGTACCAGCGTGTGGTGTGGAACGGCACCGAATCTGAATTCTTACCAGTCGAGTACGGAGTGAGACAAGGCTCCATTGGGACCCATTCTCTACCTTGTCCTGGTCGCGGACGTCACCTCCTGCGTTGGGATCGGCAACGAAGACAATAGTGGCTATTCAGACGACTTCTTCTTCTGGGCCGTTCTTGAGGGAGTCGGGTCCCTATTGGAGTCAAGGAAGACGCCTGCTCCAGATTCGGGGGGGGGGCGGCCTCGTCCTTAACGCCGCCAGACCCAGCTCATGATCGGGGACAACGCCAAGAAAAAGGATGTTGCGGTCTTCACCATCAATGTCGGAGGCGTCGAGGTGCACCTGTCCGACGAAATAGAGTTTCATGGAGTCAAATTTGATAGTGGATTCACAACAGTACCTCACAACATCAACGTTACTAAGGCAGCAGCAAAGCGGGCTGCACTCATTTCTAGGCTTGCCGTGCACTTACCAAGAGGAAAATACCTACGGCAGCTGGCCAAGGGATTGATGATTGGCAAAATCTCTTACACCGCCGCGGCTGTGACTCGATAATGAGTGCAAGGGGTCCAAATGCCGCACACAGAGCGATACAGGTCGCTATAAATGACGCCGCCAGGAGCATTGTTGGATATAAAAGACGGGATCACATCCACGTCGGAGACCTCCTTGAGAGAGCAGGCCTTCCCTCCCTCAACGAGGTGGCCGCCACGGCAGTTGCCCTTGAGACCTGGAAATGCTTTTACTCCAACGACGGTGGCGGCGGTGCCAGGAACCCGGTTGGTGACTTCGTCTTCCCCATCCCGAGGAGGCCCATGAGGTCCACCACTCCAGTAGCGTATCCACTCAGAAGAGAGACGGCTACCTTTGCATGCCACGCAATATCGGTGTGGAACATGTATAAGGCTTTGAGGTCGGCCACGACCCTTCACGCTGCAAGGACCGCAGCTAGGGCCATTGGACGCAGCGTGCCCACATAATCCATGCCATATTTTATTTTATTTGTTCTTAGTTTTTCTTTTAAACATTTTTTTTACTGTTTTTTATTTATTTATATATTTTAGACTAATTACAAATGTAACTAATATGCCCAATGGCAAATATACTCGATTACACATACTAAGCTATGATTGTTGGTAAATCGGTTATATATTCCAAGACCATCTTGGAAAAAATATATAAAAGTTATATAACAGAAAAACGATAGATATGCGGTATTTGTAGTTATTTTTTATTGTGGAATAAACATATACATCTTAAATTACATTAATTTGGCAAATTTAATTGTTGAATCTTTGGTTGTGTTGTCCCTTCATGATGGACTAATAAATAGTAACTGACCACCATATACCTCAGAGGGTACAAAAATAAAGATAGGCATTAATGTTTGAAAAACAAAACGGTTGAAGATAAGATCATAATCTACTTATGAGATTCTTAAAATGCCAAGAATTTAAGAATTTTAAGAATTGCTTATGAGAACGTTACCAAAAACAACATAAACTAGAGGCATGTATACACTCAGAGAGTGCAAACCTCCGCCGATCCCCACCAAATTAATCACTTGGTCTTTTTGTCATTTCCAACCCTGTACGCACTGTCCTTTTAACTCTAATACTGCTCCTTTAACTTTACAAACTTGAATTATAGGGGTGTTCCAGTTCATCAAAGAGGAGAGCACAACACAGCGACATCTATTGGCAGAGTAGGCTAAATTGAAATGTTTATTAGTATTTAGCTCATTTTGCCAAAATTTAATCACTTGTTCCTTTTGGCATTTCCAACAACTCCACAAAGTTTCATCCGAATCCTTCCGCACTTTTGAGTTATCCTGCTGACAAACAAAACAAAGCAACAAACCAACGCCAGTGAAAACAATACCTCCTTCGGCGGAGGTAAAATGTGTGAATTAGTTTATCGTTTTGATTTATGATAGGCATTTCCCAAAACTATATATAATATATTTTATAACTTAAAATCCATGTTTATTGAAAATCAACTATTGAATAGTCACTAAAAAATCAAGACTTTCAAAAAAAGAGGATATAAAAGATCGGATATTAAGACACGGGTCCGATACTAATAAAGGAATGAAGTATACCATACGAAACATGTTATAAATAATCAATGTTTTTTAAATATTTTTATGATTTGTGGTCAAAAAACTTGTTATGCTGCATCGCTCTGGTATTCTTGATTCAAAGGCTGTATACCTAGCTGCTACAGCTATTATAATGCTCTTATTTCGAGCACAATAATAATTGAATAGGTAATATTTAGGAACGACCTGTGGTGAGGAACAATCAACAAACTTAACAG
>CP045891.1:483916-491416 GCA_013387185.1 Caligus rogercresseyi
AGGAACAATTATAAAACATTAAAGCCAACAGAAGAGAGCAGCGTCTTTGTAGAAGTGTGATCGACTCTCAGGGTTGAGGACACATGTACGACTCCCGAGAGGGACTTTTGATCCATCCTATAAAATGATGGACAAAGTATAATGATATTCCTTACATACGGATATAATTCCATCCAAGGCACCAAAAAAATCTATTAAATCATTCAAACAGAAATATATTGGAATTTAGATATCATAAGTCAGTATAAACAACAAAGTCTTCATCTCTAAGGATTTTATATATGGCCACCCTGTTTCCCCATGGAAACAGAAAATCCACACTGATACACTCACAAGAACATGTTTATGAAAAAATATACAAGAGAAATCATTGGCAAAAATATCGTGGACGTATCAAAATAACTGAAATCGTTTTTTAAAGATAAGATATGGTAAATATAAGTATATGTATATGTACAGACATGGGGATTGAAAACTGTTTCGTAGTCATGCCGACACTTGGAAGCGGGTTTTCTAATTAGTTACATTTGTAACTAGTCTAAAATAAATATATAAATAAAAACAGTAAAAATATGTTTAAATGAAAAACTAAGAACAATAAAATATAGCATGGATTATGTGGGCACGCTGCGTCCAATGGCCCTAGCTGCGGTCCTGGCAGCGTGAAGGGTCGTGGCCGACCTCAAAGCCTTATATATTCCACACCGATATACAGACATGCAAAGTTAGCCGTCTCTCTTCCGAGTGGATACGCTACTGGAGTGGTGGACTCAGGGCCTCCTCGGGATGCGGAAGACGAAGTCACCAACCGGGTTCCTGGCACCGCCGCCACCGTCGATGGAGTAAAAGCATTTTAAGTTCTCCAGGGCCACTGCCTTGGCGGCCACCTCGTCGAGGGAAGGAAGGCCTGCTCTCTAGGAGGTCGCGGACGTGGATGTGATCCCGTCTTTTGCATTCCACGATGCTCCTGCGGCGTCATTTATAGCGACCTGTATCGCCCTGTGTGCGGCATTTGGCCCTGGCATCATTATCAAGTCTTGGAGTGGTCACAGCTGCAGTAGCGTAAGATATTTTGCCAATCATTAATCCCTTGGCCAGCGCCGTAGGTATTTTCCTCTAGTATTTGCGAGTACGGACGCGTTATTCAAGATCCTCCACCGAGAGTTGGAATCTTTAGAGCAAAAGCTGTTACCGAGTTTTAATATGTACCTCCATTTTAATGTTTAACTTAAAGATAGAGAAAAAGGCGGATCTCGCAAAATCATCAGAAAGCAAAATTGTTTTCCTTCTTTGTCCCCGTTTCGATAGCCCAAGTGGTGATCTATTCAGGGGCGTGCACAGCCATTCAGAGTTAGTGGTGCTCAGATTTTAAAAAGGGCATTTTAATCGGGCGCGAAGCGCGCCCGCAATAGTTCGTCCGCGCGCAGTGCGGACGAAAAAAAATTGGGTTTTGGCTGTTTGGAGTGGGTTTAACGGGTCGGTTTCTTGGTCTGGAATGGTTCATCAAGTGTAGCTAGACATGGCATGGCATCTCAGATTCATCTATTAAATAACATTTAAAACTCCTTACCTTTGCATAATTTTGTCTTTAGATATTTCTTGTAGATGTGGAAACATTTTTCATTCAACATAATATTTTAAATAAGTATTACTATGCAATGAACCAACCTGTGTCCCTCACTTTGCATGCAACCCGTCAGCTTGTCCCTTTTTGCATGGTAAAAGTAAAAGGTGTGAGTCACATGACACACTGGTTGTGACGTCGTCAATCACTTTATTAACAAAATATGATAAGCAAAAGTTTTCCTCTGTTCTATTTTCATATTTTTATAACAATGTCAGCCTTGTTTCGTGCAACCTTGCAAATTATCATTATAGACAAATACTTAACGAAAATAAGTTTTACATATATATTTATGTAATATACTAAATAGCCACTTGGTAAATAGCAACAGCTATCTCCACAGCTAGCATTTATTCCACAGAAAACCTAAAATTAGCAAGGATTTGCAACCATGTTACTTACAACCCTTTCACTTTTACTTGCAACCCTGTTACTGTATGCAATGGTAAAGAATACAAAAAATATATAAACTTAATGCGTGTGAGGTTGCTATTGTGTCTTTTTCCTCCTGGTCCTAGAGAAGCATCCTCCTAGGTGCCATCTCCTTGTAGATTCTGATTACCTCTCTGTGGTTTATTTCTAGATCTTGCTCAATGGAAATCAGCATAAGATCTGAGAGACGTTCTTCTCCACACAGACTTCTTAGTTTGTTTTTGATGAGGCTGAGCTTTGAGAATGACCTCTCTACAGAGGCGGTTGTCACTGGCAGTGTCGCATAGATTTTAATCATTTTGGAAAAGGCTGGAAAGCTGCGCTGGCCGTTGTTTTCCCTCAAAATCTCAAATATTTCTTTTAGGTCTTTTGAAGGAAAGCTGGCGTGGAAGACCTTCAGCTCTGCCAACAGCCGGTCCTCGTCTTCTCCATAAAAATCACAGAGGGTATGCACAGCTTCCTTTGCTTCTGGGTTGAGCTGGCGAGTCCATTCGGCATGTACAGTTAAGGAATGGAAGGACCTGATAATTTTATCAGTGGGAGTAGCTTTGTCCTGGTCCCCCTTGAACCTCCTGTTAAGCTCGCCAATCATGCTTTGCAGAAAGGTGTAGTAGACAGTGCACCTGAAATATGCTTCCACAGACTCAAACTGGTGACCCACTTGAGACACTGCTGGGTTGTCTAACAAACGCTTTGGCACTTTCCTTGTTCTCTGCTGACCAGGCACCACAGTAGGTACTTCAATGCCGAGGCTCTTTGCCTTCTCTGTTGCAAGACCAAATATTTCTGTAAACCTCTCCTCAGACCTCATGATGTTCAACGTGTGAAGCAAACCGTCAATCACTTTGTAGGCAGTGGAGGGGTTCAGGCCTTCTTTCTGCAGGTCATTTGATGCCACAGCAGTTTGGAAGAATACTGGGTTGGTGATTTCCAGGCAGAGAAGGAATACAAAGTCAATTGCATGTCTCAGCATCTCAGCATCACCTCGGGCCAGGTCAGGTGGATCTTCCTTGTCAATGATGTCACCAAGAAGCTTGAAAATAGCATTCATATTACTCTTCAGGGCCTTCAGTGCTGCCTCCCTGCATGCCCATCTGGTATCGGACAGCTTCTGGAGCTCCAAAACACGCTCACCAGGATACAGAGTCTTCTGCCATTTCACCAAGGCTACATGGCGCTTTGTTGAGGCAGAGCAAAAAGTATGTAATTTCTCCACTATGTCAAAAAAGGTGACAAAATGCTTGTTTGACTTTGAAGCCTCCACCAAGACCAGATTTAGGCAGTGTGCCTTGCAGTGCACATAGAGGGCTTTTTCATTGTGTGCACGCAATCTGGCTTGAAGACCTTTATACATGCCACTCATGTTTGCTGCTCCATCGTAGCCTTGGCCATAAACATTCTTAATCTCAAGGCCATTCTTCTGCAGAAGTGAGAGCAATGTCTTCTCCAGCTCCTGGCCCGTAGTTGTGTCAACTGTGCAAACGTCAATGAATCTCTCTTTGATGTGCATCTCATGAAAATAACGCACCACAAATGACACCTGTTCTTGGCGTGACACGTCAGAGGTTTCATCAAGAAGGATTGAGTAGATTTGAGCTTCCTTGATTTCTTTTGTATTTCCCTCCTGAGGTAAGTAGCCAATGCAGCAATGATGTCATTTGGCTCCTATTAGAAAGCGCTGACACCTGGGGCCTTTTCTTGATGGCTTTCAATTGGGAAAGTTTTTCCATATGCAAATTCATTGCACTGTCATATCGGGCCATAGCTTCACTAATTTCGAAAGTTGCCAGGTTGCTACTGGACTCGCTCTCATCAGTTCTCCCTCTCACTCACACACACACACTAATTGCTTCAGCTGTGCTGTGGGCTCTGGGAGAGGGAGGCGGGGGATGGGCGCTGTGCCTACTGCAGAAGGAACTGAGAGTCAGAAAGACACGATGTAGACAATTTTTGGGTCATAATAAATACATTTATATATAAAATTATACAAAATTGAGCTATGTCATGATGTCCATGTTCCACAAAAAACAAAAAAAAAACATATCAGTCAAAAAGGGCACATTTCTCCAGAGGGCAAAAGGGCAGGTGCTCTAGCACCACCTAGCTTTTATCTGTGCACGGCCTCTATCTATTTATCACCAGATACGAGCAAACGAAATAAACATTTTCCCTTGAGTAGGAGGGGCTCCTTCGTCCAAATTATACTACTAGGTGAAATAAGAAAAGTCAAACCAATAAATGATTGTCCTTTTATATAAGGTTATTCTTCAGGGCAGTAAATATGAACTACAATGTTCATTTATGTATTTCGCAACTGCCCTGAATAGTTTTACTCTGTTTCTGTATATAATTTTAGTGTATTTTATTTTACACTGTATAAAATTTTGCAGTCAACCGAATAAAATGTTTTTAACCGAAAAAAAAAAAAAAAAAGTCCTTCAAAGGATTCGTAATTGGCAATGGCATCCATGCACGATTAATACTTATAATGACGATTTTTTCTCTATAAATTGATGCTCATAATGAGGTGATACTTTTTTTACCATAATACTAGTTATTACCTCCGCCGAAGGAGGTATTGTTTTCAGTGGCGTTGGTTTGTTGGTTGGTTTGTTAGTTTGTTTGTCAGCAGGATAACTCAAAAAGTACGGAACGGATTCGGATGAAACTTTGTGGAGTTGTTGGAAATGCCAAAAAGGAACAAGTGATTAATTTTGGCATCTCTGAGTGCAAAATGAGCTAAATACTAATAAATATTTCAAGTTAGCTTACTCTGCCAATAGATGTCGCTGTGCTGTGAAACCGGGTGCCGGGAGCGTCTTCCTCTCGGAATTTCCGTCGAGAGGAACCCTCCCCCGTCCCTCTACGCCGCCCCAGTCGTGAAAAATCCGCCTCGGAAGGCTCATAAGGACCCCGTGACGGCGGAGGTTTGCACTCTCTGAGTGTATACATGCCTCTAGTTATTATTATTATTCCCTTTCCTCTTATTTCAATCAATCACGTTTCAAAAAGCACCTATCACCTGTTATACTTATGGTTGTGTGGGTTTTTAAGAATGTGAATAAAAAAGGGAAAAACTAAGAATTCCCCAACGAATGGAGTTTTTTTGTAGAATTAAACTCTTTTACAATGTTTCAAAATTTTGATGTAACGATAAGAGTACAATAATTCAAAATTATAATCCAATGGTTTTGAGGATATATAGGTATATCATTCCGGTACTTTAACGTTTTTATGGATAATATTTATGTCTTAAAATACTTCTGTCTACCATAGATTAATATAAAGATATGACGTCTATCCCTTTGTCGTTTCGTTTTTTTGCGAGCAAAAAATTGTCTATTTTTTATCATCAATAAAATACTCAAGTCCTGTCAGTGACTTAAAAATAGGGATATATATAGAAATATTTGAGTATTTCATTTTCTTTGATTACTGTCAATTGTATATACGTCGGCAATAAATTTAGCTCTAAAAATAACGACAAATGTCTATGTAGTCGAAGAGGACCTATGGCCCATCATGATTGGTGTTTCAGCTCGATACGCTGCTCTCTCCATAAAAAACCGGATTTAGGATCGCCAATGTGGAAGTGGGCTGGTGATATAATTAAATATGTGCTTGAAAGATCAAAGCTCTACATAAGCACCATGGTGCACCATCAAAAGGATTTTAAGAAGACATCGTGCTTTTTTAAAACCAATCAATAAATTATTTGTCCTTTTATATAAGATTATTCTTCAGGGCAGTAAATATGAGCTACAATGTTTATTGTGTATTTTCGCAACTGCCCTGAATAGTTTTACTCTGTTTCTGTATATGATTTTAATGTATTTTATTTTACAGTGTATAAAATTTTGCAGTTAACCGAATAAAATGTTTTTAATAAAAAGCAACTGTTTTTTTGGGCTTAGATTCTGCTCTCCCAAAAAGCAAAAAAAATTCTTGCATGTTTTCAGAGTAGAGTGCAGCACAGATAACAATCTGGAAGGCCTCTCCAGTTTTTAAAAGTAACTCTGTTGTAGACATCATTATACAAAATTCAAAAAAGCCTTTCTTTTTCCGTAACCTTTTCCTCTCTGTTTTTGAAAGAGATTGGTGGAGATATTTTTAGTATTCACGACTTAGAGATAGATTTGTTTTTTTGGATGGTCGTTTTTATTTTCCTTCTTTAGATCTGCCACAAATTTCTATTCACTTGTGCCTTGGCGTATAAAAATGATTTTTACACCTTTAAACAACGAAGCACAACATGTATGTACATAGGTAGAGAGTATATTAGAGAGCTTAATCTCCCCCATAATTGGCGTCTTAGAATTTTAAATAAGAAAAAAGATAGTAAGAAATTTACAACTCAGCTTCAAATTTCTATGTATTAAATTATTTTGATCTTGCAAAGACTGTGTTAAAGAATACACGATACAAAGCATGCTTTTACCGGTTGTCATGCAATAACGATTCAAATAACTTTGATAAAAATTCTGGCCTGGAAAACAGCCCTCAAAATATAATTTAAGCCATTACTTTATCCGGTCTTTCTGGAAGAAAAGGTAAATTATCGTTGAAGCAAAAGCTATTGACTCTGCAATTCTCGATTCAATGGCTCGGATCGCCAAAATACTTTCGTCATATACACAATAAAATGGCTTGAGATCAGAGCAATTTTACTTGCCACTGCATCCAGATACACGGCCTTTGAATCGAAGATTCCACAGAAGGATGGTGCCACATGGTTCACTGCCATCAGCGGTATAAAGTATCTTCCATTCATAGCGTTACAACATAAGAAGTTGTTGCTACAACATATAGTAAAACATTCAAAATTCACTTCTCATTTAACCTATAAAATTAACTAACAAAAATATCTTATTAGTTATAATATTTTTTTTAGGCTTAATGTACAACTAAAATGTTTAAACTTTCTTCACTTTTATTTTGCTCGCAAATTAAAAATCCACCCAGTAAATCTAAGGGATTCCTGAGACTTATGGCGTCAACATTTTTTATATGTTATATGTATTTATTATCATTTCCATACAATCAACAAAAAGCAACTAATAAATGATACCGAGATTTTAAAACTTTTTTGAAACATTCACATGAACTCCATATCACTAGAATGTAATAAAAAATAATTTCCACCTTCAAGTTGGCATCATATTACCACCAAATATCAACTAAATCCTAACTAAAAAGGCCTCGTTTTGAGTCAAAAAGTACAAATATATATTTTGTGTGTACCCTTCCAGTAAATAAGCAGGGAACTCAGAAGCGGTAGCATTTAAGTAGCAATAATCTGTTAATCTTTAGAACAAAGGGAATATCATAAATATGCAGAGAATATGTACGTAAGCTGATCTATTAACTTGGACATAGTACAAGTCCAAAGAGAAGATTGGACAAAGAAAAAAGAATTAGATAATGGGAGCTTAAATATCATTGTA
>CP045891.1:493916-509735 GCA_013387185.1 Caligus rogercresseyi
AGTATCAATTAATCGAATGACAGCTGGATATATTGTATTTAATCAATGTATTTACAAATCACACGCAACATTTTTGAAATATATATATTTGGTTTTCGATTTTAAGAGAAATTATCCAAGAGCTATGTTTGTTTATTTTCCTTACAAGAATGCATTTGTAGTTGACTAAACACATAAAGAGTGCATGACTTTGTAAATATATAGTGACACACAAAAAGTATGCTTTAGTGAGTTAAAACATATATTATACATATTAGTAAAATGACAGTACATATAGAAAAGTTATAATGACTCATATTTCTGTAATACTCTCTTCAATAAACTAATAATATATACTCGCTATTTGGGCGCCTACGGCGCCCATATGTTCGCCCTCGGGTATGGGTAGGTTTTGGAGCTAGTTTGTGAGTGAAACAGACCTTAAAAAATATAAGAGAGGAGAGAGAAAATAATTTTCTGTTTTGTACAAACATTCCTCATAAAAGGACTTTGTACAAAGAATATGTTTAAGTCACATGAGATGCTTTTTCCTTTTTCTATTTCTCTAACTCCTCCTCCTCCTTTTGTTTTTCTTTTTTCCTCTCTTTACCATGAAAAGTAGGTGGTTCAAATCAGATAAGGTCTGAATTTTTTTTCTTCATTTCTGGTCCCATCACTTTGTTTATTAGGTCCGTCTTGACCCAAGTATTCCATAGGTACCTTCAAAGTTCAATTTGACTATAAATGTTGGAGGAGATAGTGTGTGGACATACAGACGGACAGAGATTGGTGAATTAATATATAGATTACATTCCAAAGCATATACTGATGATATCCCATAAAAACATATGAGTAGGTTCTATATCGAACAAATTGTTGGAGACATAAAGTAATCATCTATTCAGAAATCATTAATCTGCTATTCAAAAAACAAAATAGTCGAAACCACCAGCCCAAGGAATCACATGAAATCGGGTTTTTTTCTGGAACTCAAAAATTATAGGCTCGCAAATCTTTATTCCAAGGCAGTAGTATTTCTGCTGTAGATTTGTTAAGAATCTTAAGAAAGATTATTCAAAGATGAAGCTCATTGCCCAACTTCGCTCTCATTTTGTGTGACATTCCCCATTATTTCCTTGATTATTCCTTTCACGAGGGTAAAAGATACTAAAGATATAAAATTGGTAAGTATTTTATTTTCCTTCGCGGCTTTTTTCAAATTATGCTTAAGTAATATAGCGTAAAGAATCAAAATACAGAAACCAATCAAAATAATAAGATCTCAATAATGAAAGATTGTTTTAATTCTTGTGGAAAGTTTATAATCACAGACTTTCTAGACATGAGATTTGTGTTTTGAGGCTCGCTGAGTTATTAAAAGGAAAGCAAAACTCCAACGACTTTGATATAGATGCACATTATTTTTGTATGGATCAAAGCATAACAATTAAATAATATAAATAATGATTGATTATTTTTATATTATCAAGCAGAAGATTGTGTAATAAACTTTGGTTAAAGTATATATTATATTACAAATAAATTATATTAAAATATAGAATTTCAATACTACAAGCGGTAATGCCCACTCTGACCTTATAATTCCTTGGCACCCCAAACCTATCTATTAGAAAAGTTGATCATATAAAACAATGTATTAAGTGAATACAGAGGATCGAACAAAGAAATAAGCGTGTAGATTTATTTGTAAATATATATATATTTTCCGGGAATCAATATTCACTCAAAAATATTTCTTAGCAAAATCCTCAACAACAGATTTTGTCCAAATCTAATGTGCCACATAAAGAGATCGTGAAAAACGGGTTTTCCGCATATCATATGGTAAACGAATTTTCGGAGAAAACCATAAGGCCCAAAAAACCATTTTTGTGAATGAAATAAACATGACGATACTGACTTTTCCAGGAGTGCTCACTATCACTAAAACACTTCCTGAGCCCACTGAGAATCTCGTCAGGATCTAATGAATCGTTTTTGGGAATACTAGGAAAGGAACGAATAGACGAAAGGAGCTCTTGTTTATTAGCATAGATAAGCAAAATTTCATGTAATGCCATCTTAAAGCTCAAAATATATGTGAATATATTTAGTACGCATGTCAAATATATATATATTTCTTAAAATTGTATTTTATTGTTTGAAAATAGTGCTTTAGATCAACTTATGATGAAATTGTAAAGTAAAATATTTACTCATGTGATTTTTCATATATTATCTTAGGTTTTATGTATTCTGTTGTACGTATCATAAAAATGACTAGTTGATAAAAAAAATAATGTGATATTTTATAAATAATTCTTTCCAAATAACTTCTGATATATGTTATGTAGTTATAATACTATTACTCATTCATTGCCTTCAAAGGTTCCAATCAGAAACAGAATAAGCTCTGCCATTGCATTACTTCAATATGTGAGTTGTATTAGATATATTTTATGCAAAGCACTCTAAATAATGCAATTAAGTGACTTAATTTGAGTGTCAAGTTTGGAGAGTGTCATCAATTCTTCAATGCATATCTACATGCATGAATTTTTTTTTCTTAAAATCCAGACATGACATTCAAAGCAACAATACTCAGCACTCCTTAATCTGTTAATGTAGCAATTAAGTTATAAAATTTGCAGATGACTGGTGAAACTGCTGTTGTGACGGAAAGAGTTTCCTATGTACATATAGAGGGGAATCCATTTGTATAACTACTTTTGATACGGAGATGCACCCTTAAATTAGCCATAATGTATATAACACAAATTTTAAGTCTTTGTTTGGGCATAGTGCATTCAGTTTTTTTTCTTTAGGCAACAATAATAAACTAGAGGACTCAGAGAGTGCAAACCACCGCCGATCCCCACCAAATGAATCACTTGGTCTTTTGTCATTTGCCAATAGATGTCGCTGTGCTGTGCTCTCCTCTTTGATCGCACAGCACAGCGACATCTATGGCAGAGTTGGCTAACTTGAAATATTATTAGTATTTAGCACATTTTGCATCTTGAAGAAGCACTCAGAGATGCCAAAATTTAATCACTTGTTCCTTTTGGCATTTCCAACAACTCCACAAAGTTTCATCGAATCCGTTCCGCACTTTTGAGTTATCCTGCTGACAAACAAACCAATGCCAGTGAAAACAATACCTCCTTCGGCGGAGGTAATTAATATGTTCACACAATGGTTGACCAGAGGGTCGATGAGCATCCTTCCCAAGATAAGGAAATATATACAAACAGTATCTTGACTTGACATCAGCTGCCAACCAGAATTTAATTCCATACTTATCCGGCTTGCTCGTAAAATACTGTGTGAATGGATGTCGAGCTTTGTAGGGAATAGCTGCTTTTCAATAGTAATATCTTCTTGAGGCTTATAGTGAGACTTGCAGTTCTCAATGAAACGATTCCAAATGTAATATACTGAGGCAAATTATCAGTTTGAAGTCTATCAGGTCTTGTTGAATGGATGCAAATCTGATTAAACTAATCAATTCCTTTAACATCTCCATGATAGAGTATGTCTGATAAAGGAGGACCCCACGCTTTAGACCATGGTTCATCCACTGATCGTCCCTTTGTCAAAAGTCCTCTGGCAATCATAACTCTGATGAGGTTATAAATTTTCTCATAAACAGGTTTCCACGTTTCATTATATAATTTATTCGAAATTCTGTTTCGGTGCATTTGACGTAGCCAAGTACACTCTATGATGTGTTGTAACTTGTTTCAATTTGTCGCAACACTCTTGGTTTCCTCCCCTTGAGTACACACGTCAGTATAAGACACTTATACAATTGGAGGTCAAAATGACCTCCTGGCCTGCCGCGGATGTATCTGTTATATCTTGAAAACTTATTCAGATAGCAGTCTGTTCTTTTCTGTATACATTCTCATATATACATAAATAAATAAAAGCTGTGAAATTTTAGGACTACCTGGAAAAACACAAAAAAAATATATTAACATCGAAGATTTAGAATGGGGGTCAGGTTCTAGTGTTTAATAGTCACTGCAATATTTTGCCTTCCTTTTATTAAGTAAAAAATAACTTTTAATTTATCTATCATGCATAGTTTTTATGCTGACTCCTCACATACTCATATAAATATTTAAATGTATATAATTCCTATTTCTTATATAAAAATGCAGTATATTTATAGTAATATTCTGCTGACAATACACGTCTAGGATATTATACGCACTTAAAACTCAGCAAAACAATAGACGTTTACGTATCACATATTGAATGAAATAATTACACGGAAGTTTTATTGCAAACATTTCATAGTTCTACAACTTTGATTATTAATTTTTTAAATAAAAAGTCTCATTGATTCATACACTTGACTAATGGTATATGTAAAAGATGGTTTTAAGTTGATGAACCAAATCCTTATTATGATTATTTTGTTCGGTTAAAAATATTTTATTCGTTAACTGTGGAAACTTTATACAGTGTAAAATAAAATACATTAAAATTATTTACAGAAAAAAGAGTAAAACTATTCAGGGCAGCTGGGAAAAACATAAATTAATGAAATTAAAGTTCACATTTACTGCACTGAAGAATACCCTTATATTAAAGGACGCATCATATATTAAAATTGTTTAAAAATTCATGATGTCTTCTTAAAATCCTTTTGATAGTTTTCATGTAGAGCTTCGATCTAGCTGGTACATATTTAGTTATGGCGCCAGCCCATTTCCACGTTGGCACTCCTAAATCCGGGATTTGAATTTGAATTTTTTTCTCTGGGTAAAAAACTAAGTTAGGGACTTTTTTAAATATATATATTTCATTCTTTAAAATTCCAAACTATTTGCGCTAAAAAACATAATTAGACATTGTAGTCTAGAATTAATACTTTGGAGAAGAACGACAACAATTAAAACATATAATAAAAATTAATCCAACATAAAATGGCACAATACATACTTTAGAAAAACGCTTCTCCAATATTTTAAATAATAAACCACTTTGAATATTTCAAAACACGACGCAAAATCTTTAAATGAGATAGGGAACTTGATGGGAAGTATTGGACCTTCTCTGCAGCAAAAGTTCACGAATCGTTTCGAAGAGAAGGGATTTTCAGGAAAAACGCAGTGTATCTGGCTGCAGCTGATAGCAAAATTGCTCGTAAGTCTGTTGGCTTCACATATTCTCGCTTCGTTAAAGATCTGGCAATCCGTGCTTTGGCGTTCAACAAATATCTTTAATATAAAGACAGCCTGGCAATCCACGAAGGCATGTAAGATATCACTATAAAGTCTCCCACAATCCTTGCAATGCTCCGAAAGGATTATGCAGTTAGAAGATATTTGTAGTTGGCTTGTGAATGTCCTCCCGTCGTGGATTCCAACTAAGGACTGATTTATTCTATGTCTCTATGTTTCAGGAAGCTTTAATAAACTGAGAAAGAAATCAGTCAATCCCTTAGTTTCGTACCTCAAATTAGGAAATTCCATTTTGAGGTGCCATGGCCGTGGTATTAAATGAACAACAGCGGCCTTTCTTAGAGGGAATTTAAACCTTCCATCATCAAATTGATTTAAAAAGAGACTAGAATGTATGGATAAAACATTGTCGTTTAAAGCTTTTTCCTCCAAAACAGCGGAATCTCCCAAATTTTTGATGGAATAGGGTGCCTAGTGGTTTTTCAGAATGATGCCCACTGTTGAATCACTGAGAAATTTAGGTTCACACTTCCAGATTATTCTCTGAGCTGCCGCCCAACTTGAGGAAATACGTTGCGTGGAGTCGTTTGTGAGATCAGTTCCGAACATTAGCCTCATACATAGACTATTGTACGTGACAGTCCTCCTCCATTCCGGATCGGGTTTCTTCAGAATATCTATAAAAATCTTTATATATATTTTGGGAACTATACGAGATAGAAGAGCCAATCCTCCTCCAATTAACTTCTTAGGTCTCCTAATAGCGGGAAGGTAGTTTTTGTGAAAAAGTTTCGACAATCAGACTTCTCCTTCAATCATGGCTCTTTCCGCAATCTCGGGAGATGCTGTGGCCTTATATAAAACTAGTGGAATTATGTCGAAATTATATAAGTCTATTCTTTTTGGATGCTATAACTCCTCCATAAAGAAACCCGACTATTAATCGTTGAAGACATAATGTCCCCATTGAATACCAAGTATAGATACTTTACTTTTCACTGAGCAATGACCAACGCAATGGCCTTCTTCGTAACCCCATTCCCCTATCGGCAGAATAAAAGTCCTCGATCGATTTAGTTCCAAACCCGACCTCTCCTTGAATTTTTCGAAAAAAGACAAAAATATTTCGATTCTCTTTTTTAGCTGTGCTTCCGAATTTGCTTCAATGTAATGTCGTCTGCGTAGAGGTCGATCAGATTTCGGTATCTGGAAAATTTAACACCGAATCCACTGTATTTACGTGACAGTTGATTCACAAGTTCTTCCACAGCAGCGATTAATAAAAGGGGGCTGAAGGGCAACCCTGTCTACTGCTTCTTTCAAGCAATTTAGACTTGCTTTCCAAACCACCCAATGTGATTATTGATGATCCATTAAAAAGAAGAGCACGAACTGGATTCAAAAAACGGCGAGGGAGAAGTTTGTTAACAGTCCTTAAAATTTGACAATGTAAAATAGAGTCGAATGCTTTTTTACGTCGTATATTTTCTATTTTATAAAAATCATTTTTGAGGGATACCAATTTTCTTGTTGAGTATTGGTTCCATTTCCTGAGACAAAACTCCAGACAAAATTCGATAGGATTGGTTAAAAACGGTGATCGGTCTCCATGGTTAAAATTCAACCCGTTCCCTTTTTTTGGGATGAGGACAATTATTCCTTTTGTGAAAGACTTAGGAAGCTTGCCTCTGATTTCCATTGACTCTCCTATTCGAACCAGAAAGGGGGCTACTTCATTAGGAAGATGCGAGAAGACTTCTCCAATGATTCCGTCCACCCCCGACGCGTTTAACTTATTATCGATGTAAGATGTAACTTTCTCAGTTGTAAAGATTTCTGATCGGGCTACAAATTTCTTATCAGGGAACTTAGTCCTATCATGGAGAGATATGTCCTGAAGTTTTTGTAGAAGAAGTCCAATACGTCTGGGGATTTCGTTATCTTTTTACCTCATGTATTATTGCCTTAATTGCGGACGCAGAGTGTTCAGTTTTTTTTTTCGAATAGTTGAAGGTCGTCTGTGAGGGATTACTTCCGTAGATAACTTGTCACTCATTTCAGTCTCCACAACTTGTGCTAATCGAAATGTGTTTACCAGTTCCGAAGTGAACGTTTTAATAACATACATTTCTCTTCAAGCAGATGATTAAGTTTTGCTTTTTTTTTTCATTATTACACTTTGGTCATGCAAAAACTTCAACGTGGTATGTCGAACCACAACTGAAAAAACTGATACTGTTTGTTCTGATGAAAGAGAAGGGCTGAAGGCTTGTGTTATGTTTTGACGAAGTTTGGTCAAAAATATTTCCTCTTTTAAAATCTACTTCGGCCCTTTAAAAGCATATGTTGGTTGTCTAAAATTCAGTTCTAATTCTAAAGAATGATGATCCGCAAGGGTTCTGGTCTATAAAATGCTTTCTTATTTGTTGATAAAGGTTGGTGATACCAGGGCCAAGTCGATTCGAGAAGCCGAAGAACCTTTTCTCCACGATACTGTTGATTAGGGCTAAGTTTTTGGTGGCGTCTAAAGATTAAATTTTGAGATTAAAATTAATAAATGTGTAAATTGGGATAATTAAAAGGTTTCTTAGATCTTTGAGATCTCCTATGATAATCGTGGGAAGATGCCTTAACAGTTTGGAGTCAATAATTGTTTGGTAAAATGTGGTACACTTATCATTGGGCCGTATACATTAGTGAGATAGAATCTAACATTGTTCGTCGAAATGAAAGTTGATGCCAATCACTTTTCTCAGAAAATTCCTCAACACGTTCAACCACTTTGATCTTCTTCGAAACAAATGTTAAAACGCCCCTTCGTGATCCATTGCCAGCGAAAAACAAATGAAAACGTCCAGGTTTACAGATTGTACAGTTGTATGAACAAGTAAATGACACATCCCGTTTTATATCTTGAAGAAAAACTATGTCGGGATTCCCTTTTCTGTAGTTTACCAATTACTTATGTTTTGTTCTGTTGCATTTTACTGACAGAACTTAAAAAGGGATATTAAAATATAAATCTCAGTTGACTTGATGAGGTAAAAATCCCGGTGTGCCTTTCGGAGTTTTTCTTTTGAACGTATGTGCTTAAGGGGCATAAGCCCATTGATATCCTCTCTAAGGTGGGATGTAGATTTCTAGACTCTTCTAATGATACCTTGGAACCCATAGGAAGTTCACCTCCGCACGTCCTTGAGGCAAAGAGGGACCGTGGATATAATATGTTCGATCTCGTAAGCCTTTTCGTAAATCGGTTATGTCGACACAAGCCAATCCGTAGGGGTTAATGATACTTCAAATGGGATCGTTATGTACAGAATAGAAGAAATGAAAGGAAGCTCTACCGTCTTCCCACACCAATGCCATCCTCAATTATCTGGTTCTACATGGGATTTGCTCATATATAAGGAAGATGTTGCTATCGGAACCATTTTTTAATGAGAGTCTGTAAAAGGTTTTCTTAATAACCTTTGTACACAGCGATAGAAAATCCACTCATTATATAGGAACCCACGAAAGTAGAAAAAGAACGTCCAGAGGATGCTAAAAAACCTTCTTATAGTTTGATTGACTTATGCCGTAAGAGGGATGTACAAGGAAAGGGGGGTCCTGTAGCGAACGACGACATGGATCACCCTATTGATGTTTTAGTAGTATCACGGCGCATCATAACAAATGATGCTAACAAAGTGATGCTATTGTTTTCATTATAAAGTATCAGAATCTGCTGAATCGTTGAGCAAGAAATACATACACTTTGTTTCTCCAAAGAATATTCGCTTTCTTCATTCATTCCGATTCCTTCAGCAGTACATTGGTGACCCCGACAATGAATACGCAACCCCAACAACCACTTTAAAAAATTACATACTCAAATCCGTCATGACTGAACTGAAAAATCTCCAGGCTCACTCACCGCTGCAAACAAGGAACTCGAGGCCCTTCGCGCAGCCCATCCAGTAGCAACAGTTCAGACGCCCGTTCTCGCAGCCGCCGCTCACCTTCCACCACTAACATCGTGGATATGAAGGATTGGTTCCGTCAAGCTGAGGTGCAGTTCGCCTACAAGGGAATAACATCGGAACGCACCAAGTTATATTACGTCACATCGTGTTGGGACTCCTCCATAAAACGCAATCTCCGTGAGAAAGATAAAGACCCAGTGGATCCTGAGGCCTACCAGACAATAAAGTGGGTCATTTTGACCCGATGCCGTCCACCAGCCTATGCCGGGTAGAAAGATTTATCAAGTCATGGAAACCGGATTTCTCGATCCCATCGCCGCTGATGCTGCATTTCGGGTGGCTTTCGAAGATGAAAAGCCAGAGGTAGCATTGGATAATCTTCGTAGATTCATCATAATCAAACATGCTCCTCCGTCAGCAAAGGCTCTCCTGCAGGATCGTTCAGCGTTCCTTTCGACAACTTCATGGACCTGGAAACTCACTCTCTTTCAACCCACAGGTCCAGTCAATGCCTCAAGCAGCCGCCCCAAGTCAGATAAGAAACATTTATGCTTCTACCATCGCCGTTTCGGAGCCAAAGCTCCAAAAACGCAATTTGCCACCGGCTACAATAACCCAATCGTGAGTGGCCAACATAAGTAATATCGGAGCAGTAAATCACCTACCGGGTTCGAATTTACGATACATTGTTGGACAAAAACAGTGGAAAGCGTTTTCTCATCGATTGCGGCGCGGATTTGTCCATAATTAGAATTAAGGATATACCCCAAACCTCCGTAATAAACTCCGTCTGGACTCAGTCAACCTTTGCACGGCACCTTGTCCCGATCAAGTCTATGGTAGATGCTACCTCATTTGGACTCTGGATTTGATATACAGATCCAATGGGACTTCATCGTCACAGATGTGGCGGCACCCAATTATCAGTGCAGACCTCTTATATCACCGCCCCGACTGATGGTTGATCTTCATGGTCGCCATCTCATCGTTCATACGACCTCACCTCTCACTGGTTTCTCGTCAATGAACTATGTCTTAACCTGCAATGCCACGCTTTTGGAACGACTATTGGACTATTCCGCTCAATCCAACGGCCCGATTTTGACGCCTCTCGACAGGCCAAACATGCTGTCCGCCATCACCTCAAAACGACAGGATCTCCTTGTTTCGCCAAAGCACGACGTCTCTCAACGGAGAAGTTCGGGTTGCAAAAGCCTATTTCGACAACGTCTGAAGCTTGGTATCGTACGGCGCAGCAACAGCCCATATTCTTCTCTGTTATCAAAGACATCAATTTAAAGACGCGGCAATTATAACCATTTGGGACTCTTTGAATACGTCCGGATGCCATTCAGCCTCAGAAACGCGGGGCAGTCCGTTCCGTGTTTCTGGACAAACTGACGCTGTGCTTCGAGGGCGGGTTTGTCTATGTCGATGATATTCTGATTGCAAAGCTCGTGGATGCTCCATCGCCTTCTTCAGCAAGTCCTTAGGATCAAAAACGCAACAATTTAAGACAAAAGAACGTTTGATCGGGAGCTACTTGCTATTCGGGAAGCTATCTGGCACTTCCGCCACCTCGTGAGGGTGAGGGACATTACCATTTTCAAGGATCACCGTCCTCTGACAACTACAATCCTCTCTAAGGATCCTAGATGGAATGGACGCCAGTCCCGACACTTCGCCGAAATTGCTGAAAGCAACGACAGATCTTGTCACGTCAGCGGGAAGGATCATCCGGTGGCTGAGCCCTTTCGCGCGAGACCATCAACGCCATTTCCGGCCTACCTTCAGCGTTTGATCAGGTCTCACTCTCTTGGACTTACTTTGCAGAGTGTCAAGCCTCAGATCCAAATGTCCCACTATACGTCTCCTCAGTCACCGATCTAAGGATCGAAAATATCCTCATGACGGCATCAACCTCGTTTGTGACGTGTCATCGGCTCTCCACGCCCCACGTCCCTTCTTCATGGCGTCAAGAAATTTTCAATCCTCTGCACCAACTTTCACACCCAGGCATCAAAGCTACACAACGAATAATCTCAGCCGTTTTGTTGGTACTTGGCCAAGGCTGATATTGCTCGTATGGTATACACCTGTCAAGAATGTCAAACCTCGAAAGTCCATCGGCATACGCACCACCCCATTCAAAAGTTCGAGGTTTTCGCATATCCCCGTGGATATTGTAGGGCCTCTCCCGTCAGCCAAGGGTTTCCGTTACCTCCTAGCCATCATCGACCGGTAGACCAGTGGCCTGAGGCCATTCCAATCTCCGATATATCAGCTGAAACTTGCGTGGCGGCTATGATGTACGGATGTGTAGCTCGTTTGGGATGTCCGGAAACAATCACGACGGACCGTGGTAGACAGCTTACGTCAGAATTGTGGGCTACATTTGCTCGGTTGCTTGGATCGAAGCACTCTCGAACCACGTTTTATCACTTTCAGTCCAATGGGATGGTTGAACGTTTTCACAGGACTCTCAAAGCGTCTCTATCTGCAGCCGATGAGAACACTACTTCTTGGGTTAGACAACTCCTGGCCGTTCTCTTGGGCCACCGCTCAATGGTCAAGGACGACCTCGGATGCTCTGCCACAAAAGCTGGATATGGGGAACCCCTCCGTCTTTCAGGCAGCATCGTTCACACGCCAGACAACCCTTCCTCTGCTTCACATGTTGAACTCGCTCAACATCAAGCTCGAGGTGCTATTTGTTTCCTCTGGCTCGTGGGTTTCCGCTCTTCCCCGAATGATCAGCGACTCAAACAAGCCTCGCATGCCTTCGTCCGTCAGGATGAAGTACAGCCTCCTTTGTCCAGGCTTACAAAGGTCATTACCGCATCCTGCAGAAATTCTCCGATTATTTCGTCCTGGATTTAAATGGCAAAGAGGAATCCATCTCAATATCCCGACTCATTCCATGCTCATCGCACTCAAACGTTCCTTTTCCTTCAAACCTCAGCAATCGGTACAAGTTTTCATGGACTTCACCACTTCAGCGCCAATGCACAATCCCGTTCAGGCAGAGTGATAAAGCCACCGGCCAGGTTCAAAGATGGGTGACCTCTTCTTTGGTCTTCGCTCGGGGAGCAATGTAGCGCACGACGATATGAATCACCCTATTGATGTTTTAGTAGCATCACTGCGCTTCATAACAAATGATGCTAACAAAGTAATGCTAATGTTTTTCATTATAAAGAATCAGTATCTGCTGAATCGTTGAGCAAGAAATACATACACTTTGTCTTCTCCAAACAATATTCGCTTCTTCATTCATTCCGAATCCTTCAAGCAGTACAGTCCAAAAGCTATGTTTCTTATAGAGACAAGTGGTCGACGTATATTATAATCGCAAACTGGGATATAACTTTTAATCTGTATTTTGCTATGAAAGAATTCCACGCAGACGTGAGCCCCTAAAATCTATCTCATCTTTTTCGTCACAGTTTGTCAAGAACTGTTTTGTCAATATTAATTGCAGACAAGAGGGCAGTTCAAATTTTTGAGATTTCCCAAGCTCTTTTAATGGACTCTTTCATTGTGGACGTCTAGTTAAAGGGGCGAGGTCTTTTGTGTATATGATGCTTTTGAAATACATATTCTCATATTTAATCCTTTTACAGATTCATTCAGTTTATCCGAGCATTAGGTACGCAGAGATGAAGACAGTATTTCAAAAGGATTGGATTTGCATACCAACCAAAAATCCCTCCAAGAAAAAGCATGTATTTTCTCAAAAATTATGACAGGTAATCAAATTTTATTTACTATAAATTATATCAAAGGCTAGTATTTTATAAACCATCGACCCAAATCTACAGAAATTACCAGTTAAAAATTAATGGCCCTTAAAGAGAGATGATTACAGTAAATTTTCAAAGAAGAGTTTTGAAATATGGCTGATACCATACCCATAATCCCTCAAAGAAACCATTTATTTTCTCCAAAATTATGTCATCAAGCTTTTCAAAGTCTACCATTATCGCAGCCGAATTCTCTTCCATTTCTGCTAATCATTGATTGGATTTTGGATATCTCGAACGTCTTCGATGTGGCGTCTAGACATAAAGAAGTTTTTATAGAAGAAATGAAATCCCTTGATATGGAAGGAACTTGACACAAAATCCCCACCAATGATTCTCTGTTTGCCCGAATAATCACTGACGAATAATTATGTTTCTTCAATGCGCTGAAATAAGATAAATGGAACATTGGAAAAAGAGAGACTCTGAGATGAATGCCGACAAAAAATCCCTATTTGTTAAAAATTATCGACTAGTCTCTATGATTCGAAGGACTCAAGCGAGGGCACGAGAAATCACAACCAAAAAGAAAATTTTAGACTCCTTCTATAAGACATTCAGAGCAATCTTCGAAATGGAAATAAAAACATTCCCTCGTCCCAAAAAAAAAAAATCCCTTAAAAATTTTATGGAAAACATTATTTATCATAATAAAAGAATCTATAACGACGACAAGGCCGCGTGTCCTGACGGGATTGTAGGCAGAGTTACACCACTGCATCAAAGAAGTGTTACTTTATCAGCTATACAAATAGGTCAGGATATGGAAATGAAAGGTGTCTCCCAAAGAGCCTAACCATTGGGCGAATGTTTAGTCCCCAAAAAGCTCTTTCTTAGATGTACTAATTAGAGGCCTCTCAAACTATCCTAAACGAAATTATAGAATATCATAGAGCGTGATTGGACGTGAAACGGATCCCATCTTAACTGTAAACTCGACCTACATCAAGGAACACTCAATATGCCACCGAAGCAGTCATGCCAATGGAACTTTTGGGTCTTAATAACGTAGACTTATTGAAAAACTTTCGACATTCATCATAGTCACATTATGCGAGGAGTGAAAAAACTTTACCTAAGAAGTTCTTCACTCCATTATATGTCTTTATTTAATGGCTTCTCCACTCTTAATGGGAACCTGGAAAGCGATATAATAATATTAGAGTAGCTGTCGCCAGGGCAGGTCCCTCAGCTTCACTTCTTTTGCGACTGGACTTTGAGAACTAAGTCATACTATTGACAAAAATATAGCAGTTTGGAGAAAGTCGTCGTGCAGTCGAAAATCTCATCTTGGACATGTATGCAGAAGTGTCACTTAATTTCTTTAAAGCCTTTATAAGAAGATCGAGAGTTAATACATACATGGAAAATGACCCAGGGATGAATATTCCTCAAAGACATTGTGAAAGTTTTAGCATTCTCTTGGGAAGGATGACCCTTCTAATCCCAACTGGACTGAATTGTGGTTCAGCTTCTGAACTTCATGGATGTAATAATCTTAGATGAAGGGCAATCAACATAACAAGGAAATTGATACTTTATACCTATCTAATTACCAACTATACTCTACAAATCCTTTGTACATTCATAGTCTAGCATAAAAAGCCAACAAAGAAGAAAATAATTTAACTTTATTTACCTGCACTACGACGTTCCCAGGCTTCGCTGGGACAGGACCTTCGACTCTCTCTTGAAATTATCTCCAAAATATGCCATAAAAGTTTTGATTAATTTATCAAATCACCCTAACTATGAGATAAGAGCATATATATCTTGAAGTTGGGCATACAATGTTCCTTTATTGGCACCAATTTCTCCAACAGCATTTAGAAAAAGATTTCATCCTGTTTGTCACATTCAGAGGATCGTTTATGGCTAATAATTGAATTAAAAGGGAGCTCGATAGCCGTGCGTGTTAAGGCGGGTTCAACTCTCAATGTTGGGGGCGCAGGTTCGAATCCCGAGAGGGGATGGTCATTTTTGGTCTACCTCATTGATAAGATCCTAGGTTCGATAGACTAATTATAATGCTATAATGCTTATTTATATCCTATCGGATGCAATTCTAGCGAACCATATAGGCAAAAAAAAAAAAAAATAATAATAATAAATGATAGCATTCGATAGAACAGTAATTTTTTATTTGGAGGTCTCACCAAAACTGCAACAGATTGCTATATCATCAAACATGATCTCTGTTTCAACAAGAGTCCATTTTCAATTGTGAGCAAATAAGTTTCGTGAAAAGAGCTGCAAAAAGTTATCACGCCCCCGTCCCATGGTACGGGAGAATGAGCTTTGAGTGTAATGCCAGAGAAGAAGCGGATAAAATTGCAGATCACAACGTAAAATAATAATCTACCTTATGTTGGAAGATAATAATTTTATCCTCTATAATCCGGATATTATTTTCCGTAGAAGGGATTGGCTGCACCGTATCAAAAATTTATATTTAATGCTCATTATAAGGATTACGGAAATATTTTGAATCAATTATTCATTTAGTTTATCGTTGTCAAATTTCTAAAGGTCTTGAGAATTTGTATCAAATGGAATATAAAACACATAAATGGTGTTTATTTACTAAACAACTCAAAACTCTTTTTCTACCAATCATTTAGTTTCTAATGACGCAACTTTCGCGGGGAAATAAAGTTGATATCTCAATATTAGGTTGATATATGTAATACCCCCTAGTTGTAGGATAAATAAACTTCATTTCTGTCCTCAAACAATCAATTAAATCACCTAAAGACCACTAGAGCAGGTGCAAAAAATCTTTAAATATCGTTTTGCACTTAATGGAAACGCTATTGTGAGGAAGGGCGTTGCACTTTGAAAGCTGTTTCAGAGGCAATTGAGGCATAAGTTAGA
>CP045891.1:509835-530215 GCA_013387185.1 Caligus rogercresseyi
TGTATTGCAAAGTTCAAGTTCTTCACACAAGGGAGTGCTTCCATTTGCACCTAGTATTAAGCTCTCTATATCTTTATATGAATGTCACAAAAGTCATACTTTCAAAATACCGTACCGATGACAACCGGTGTTGGTATTTGGTAGTTTCAATCGAATATCGTATAATCGGTATCGGTATTTGAAATCTACCGTCGGTAGTATCGAATACCGATTTACATTCGGCAGTCGCAGCTCTGGTATATATACATATATATTCTTACAAATCTTTATTTCAATGAAGTGATTGTGTATTAAAATACAAAAATAGACATTGTAGTCTAAAATTAAACTTAAAATAAGATTCACACAGTTATACAAATATAAAATCAATACACAACTTGTACTTAATAAATATTTCTTTTTTTTCCGCATGTTCTCTTTATTAACGAAGTAAATTACTAAATTGTTGAACCTATTGAATTAGCACCTTGTCCTATCCATTAAAAGGTGTCCAGTAATTCATTGAAATACTATGAAATTACCGTAACCCATTAGAAGTATCATAAGTCTTTTTTAGTGGCCTATTCATTCAACTAATAACATATCGCTTGCCATGGGTATTAAAACTAGCACTAATGTACTATGATTAAGTCATTATCATATTACTTACACTGATGAGTAATTATGTATGATGAATAACTCACTATAATTATAATTAACCACATTGTTTTACACTTTTACCATTTCTTATTGGAGGGACGGAGGATTCTTCTGGAATTCAGGCTAATAAATATGGCCAAAATGCGTGGAACGCTTCATTAAAAAGGAAAAGCTGTCGCTTTGATTCTTACGTTTATTTAAACTTTATGAACGTCATTGAGAGGAGGAATATAACACACACACACGCACATCCAGTCCTTCTTTGCACTTTGTGTATACATAAAACCTCATGAAAATATTGTTTAAACATACCCTATGTAAATATTACTCTGAAGTGAGTAATCAGCAAGACATAATCTCAAATAATGAAATGAGAAAATGTTTTTTACAGTTTTTTTGGACGGACAAAATATTTTTAACTAATAACCTTTTTAATAAGGTTTTTTTGTAATTTATTTAACAAAAGCTTTATTTTCTAAACTATCATGGTAGTTCATGTATCTTCCATATGTAATTGCTATGGTTTTATACGCTTTTATTATGTATTACAGAGTTGCAAAAAAAAAGATAGTGTGCTTACAAATATAAAATTAACTTATTCGTATGTGAGCCCATATAAACTCGGATGTGATGGATCACAATGTATCTATTTCTACGCTCACATACATATTTGTAAAAATATGTACTATTGAGTTCAACACTCATTTTCGGCTTTTCCTTCATTCATGCCTTGGCTTGGTGGGCCTTCAATACATTTATGAAATTGAGGTTAATGCCGTGGAATTCATGGATGTCTCTCTTATTAAGGCACTGGGGGGGAAATGTCCCATATTGCTATTCTCTTTCTTTCTCTCTCTCTCTTATATAAGCAATGCCCATGACCTTGAATCCTCTCACTCACTAGGCTCAATCCAGGCGAATAATATTAATAGTCGTAAATGCTTAAGATTATGGTCATACGTCGTTTAAACGTTAATTTGTTTGCGCTCACGAAGCAGTGGAATCCATGCACTGAAGCATTTTTTCTCGTAAAATCATATTGTGGCTTTTAACCTTATATCTCTCTATTAAGATATTATTATTATTCTTGTGAATAATTTTGAATATGTATGTAGGAATCATTTATTCTTTGACTATAAGCAGGGGTGGATTTTAAATCATATAGATATAGATGGTGGTAACAAAAAAAATTAGGCCTAAATTAAATGTCTATGGGTTGATATTAGTTCAGATCAGGAACAAGCATAATATATCATATTGTTCAGAACTATCGGGTTGGCATTTATATAGTAATATCAGTTTTATGTAGCTAATTAGTTTAATGGAATTAAATGCAAATATCAACTTCTTTATGTTATACAAATATATATATATATATATATATTATATAATATTTCTACAATGGTATTTCAATTTAAATTTTTACAATCGTGCTTTAATTTATATTTTTTCCAAGTCTAAATTAAGTTTTCCGAATGAGGTAATCAGAAAAGTAAGATTGTTTTTTTGTTACTGGAAAAGAACACTATTCCATATAATAGGCTGTGAATATCTCCCTTCCGCCCTTCCGTGACGACAAATAACGATCAAATCATGGAATACATCGAGGTACACCGGCATGTGGCATCTCATGACACCGCTCAGGAGATGGGAGTAAGTCATCAAACCATTTTAAAAAGTCTGCAGAAGGCAGGATATAAAAATGCTTGATGTTTGGATCCCGCTTGATTTGACACAAAAAAAAAACCTTCTGGACCGGATCAACGCCTGCAATGTGATGCTGAAACGGAACGAACTCAACCATGCTTGAAGCGGATGGTGACTGGCGACGAAAAATGGATCATATACGACAACATTAAGCGAAAACTTTCGTGGTCGAAGCCCGGTGAATCGTTTCAAATAGTGGCCAAGGCGGGATTGACGGCGAGGAGGATTTTGCTTTGTATTTGGTAGGATTGGAAGGGAATCATTCACCATGAGCTGCTCCCATATGGCCAGACGCTTAATTGTACTATCTACTGCGAACAATTGCACCGCTTGAAGCAGGCAATCGACCAGAAGCGTCCAGAATTGGCCAACAGGAAGGATTTAGTGTTCTACCAGAACACACACTTCGTTAATGACTTGTCAGTACTCTTGGAGCTTTAATGGGAGGTTTTATCGCATCCACTATATAGCCAAGACATTGCACCAAGTGATTACCACTATGGAGAATGACCTTGGAAGTTTTGAACTCAAAAGAGTCTTGTGAAAAGTGGCTGTCCGAGTTCTTCTCAAATAAGGAGGGGGGCTTCTACGAGGGAGGTATTCTAAGTTGGCCGTCTAGTTGGAAATAGACTATCGATCAACACGGTGCATATTTGAACTATATCCGAATTATTACAACCTTTTTTATAAATCGTTGAATAAAGAACAAAAAGCACGAGGGAGATATTTGGCAACCTTCCTTTTAGTGTAGCATTTGTGTTTTTATTTTAACATGGATTAAATCAACGATGAATACATATATTTCGAAATGAATTGTTTAAATCCGAAGTTAATACTCCCAGATATGATTGAGTAGATGGTTTTTGTTGTTTGTGAGATAATTAATCAACATGAAATCTTATCCTGAGGGGAACATGAGGGACTTAACTTACTCTAAGTGTTATTATTGCATTATTAACATTACTAATATTATTAGTTACGTGATGATTGGCATTGCCTTACCAATAAAAATAATAAGTTTGACTTTTTTAACAATAATTTCGATCTCATGGGTAATTTGATCGAAATTACGCCTGAAGTTTAGGTCTAACCTTTCAACAGTAGTTCAATCAAATAAGTGCAAAGGATGAATAAAATAACTGGTTCAATAGTTGTTTCATTATATATTTTGATAAAGGGAAATATTAAAATATTAATCCTGGGAAACCCTTAATCATTTATAGGGATTAGGATATTAAAAGGCACGTTGAAAGAGCTATTAATTTCCATGGTCGTGTGTTTCTTAAAACATACCTATTCCTTCATGTTTTTTTCTCATTACAATTATGAGCTAAAGTATCACGTTTTTTAATGCTCTTCCAGGTCTTCTTTCCTATTCCCCTCACTACAATATCACGTGTTTGAGGGATAATGATGCGAATACAAATACAATTCCATGGTAGCAGGGACCTTGTAAATATATACTTATTAGTTTTGAGCTTTATATCTGTTAACTATTGTAAAATATGTAGGAAACGTATTCACGTTAGGCCTGTTATACCCCAAATTGTTTGTTAAAATCAATTGCATTTGCCTTTATTTCGGGCAAGCAATTGCCTATAATATCCATAAATAAACAGAAAGAGTTTCTAACTAGTGCTTCTTGAAAATAAACGATTGAATAGCAATAAAATGTATCAAATGATAGTAATAAGATTTTGCCTTAGGGTTTTAATACTAATTACCTCCGCCGAAGGAGGTATTGTTTTCACTGGCGTTGGTTTGTTGGTTTGACAGCAGGATAACTCAAAAAGTACCGAACGGATTCGGATGAAACTTTGTGGAGTTGTTGGAAATGCCAAAAGAAACAAGTGATTAAATTTTGGCATCTATGAGTGCAGAATTAAGATGCAAAATGAGCTAAATACTAATAATATTTCAAGTTAGCCTACTCTGCCAATAGATGTCGCTGTGCCGATAAATCAGGTGCCGGGAGCGTCTTCCTCTCGGAATTTCCGTCTAGGGGAACCCTCCCCCGTCCCTCTACGCCGTCCCAGTCGTGAAAAATCCACCTCGGAAGGCTCATAAGGACCCCGTGACGGCGGAGGTTTGCACTCTCTGAGTGTATATTTTATCTACTTTCGATATAATCTAATTGATTAAATATATATTAAAATGTGGTGTCAAATGTATGTAATTGTTTTCATTTATTTAATGCATACTTTGTAGCGGTGCAAAAACCACAAACCTACCATAAGGATTGAATATAAGTTAGCAAACGAATACCAAAATCGGACGGCAGCTTTTTTTTTCTTCTCTGCTGGCTCCTCTGTAGTTGTTAACCATTGCCCTAATCAATTGAGTTTGTTATATTCCCTTTAACTTCACATTTTCAATTAGCACTTCATAGAAAGTCCCTGTAACCTGAGAGCTCTTGACCTACTTCAAAAAAGTTATTTTTCCCAGTCTTCACAATGCAATAACTTCAGTCAATGTATTATTATTATTCTTAAAATGATGAGGGGGGGAATCAAAGTGTTTCCATGCTTGCGCGCTTACCTTTGTATGAAGACCCTTGTTTGCTTCCAGGAGACACGATGACATACCTCGCAGATTGCACGAAAATAAACAAACAAACAACAACAAACCTTCAGATCATGAAGAGGGAATGGATATGAATGATTACAACCAATAAAAAGGTCCACTTTGAAATTATCTCATGATGCTAACTAAAGTTGTATTTTACACTTTATTGTGATTTCTTTCGTTCTAATTAATTCGTTATTTTTTTAAAAATAAATACTATATGAAAAAAGCATAATTTTAACATGAGTAAATCCGTCATCCGTAATCTAAGTGCTCTACTTTTATTGTTTCATTTTTTAAGCAGAGTCTGCAATAAACATTAAACAAGACCATTGAAAACACCCATATATTAATGTGCAATGGTAAAAAAATTAAGCTTTTTAACTTAAATGGGACAATTTTTCATGTATGAAGTTTATTTAGACAAGTAGAACATTTGTTGTTATATGCATGATTCATTATTTGACGAGATTAAATTGTATTCATCATACAAGTGTGTCAGACGAATTAACGTATTTTGTACTAATACCAACTGTTACAGGGTGGTGAGGCAAAACTTCTAAAATATGTTTAGATTCGTATTTTACCTGTTTTATATGCTTTGAACATTTTCTGAGCCCAAAACAGAGCTCCAGGAGAAGAAAAAGTGTCATTGGTTCATTGTAGCTTCAGTCTCATTGGCTCCAAGATGATTTCTCATATGGGTTTCGGGTCCCTGGTCACTATGAAGCGTATAAAGGATGGTATTGTACCTGACATGAGTAAGGACAGCGACAGGAGAATCTATAAGTGTACTGGTGACTTCGTAACCTATCCGAAGCCCTTGGGGGAGGAGGGCCAATCACAATATGATATATTTAAAAAAAAATATTTTTTATCGGCTCATTGAAAATGTTACTTTTTTCATATAAAGGATTTTTCCTTTTCATAGTATTAAGAGATGCTGGCAACATGACGTGGGTTATGACGCCACAAAGAAACCGGACTGGAGTACAGTCCTCAGTCCTAGATAAAGACCGACGCATCACTATCTTAACCATGTTGTCTTTTCATTTACTTCGAAAAGTCATTGAACCATAATAAAAACTTTATTTAATTACCAGAACTTAACCTTGCAATACGTTTGACCAGATTATTTAAATGCCATGGTTGTGGATTAAAGAGTAGTCTCGTTTTGGTATTTTTAAATAAAAGTATATTTAATCAGTATCATTACCAATCAACCAAATAATATATTTTGCTAATATTTTGTATCCCCTTGCACGAATGTGGTTGAAAATATATATACTTACATTGTGGGTTAAACATCTACTTAGAAGCGTGAATGAAGTATAAAGAAAGTTCATATTCTAAAAAATATTTTCATTTCAATTAATTTGATTGGACTAAATTATTTAAATACGACTTAAAGTTGGCATTGCTAGTTAGAAATTTATTACTGTTTACTATAGACAAACATATACAAATATACATAAACTAAAGTAAAGAACACAACCACACATTGGGGTATCTAAAGCTGACATTTAATTATATTAATGATTCACAAACATCTTTTATTTCTAGTCAAGTTTGAATAATCCGTTAGCAGAAGTATATATATATATATATATATATATATATATATATATATATATATATATATATATATATATATATTAGACCTCCCAAAAAACCACTTTTTTAGTTCTTTTACATATACCCAGCGATTCTGGTTCATTTTTTTATGCTGAAAACGAGTATCTAAATAAAAAATCTCTAGCATTGTTAGAAATCGGACGTCACTGGTGTCAAAGGTTTCGTTATGAAGCAAAACTTTTTGTTATTACTTATTTTTGAAAAAAACTAGTTTTCCAAAATTTAGCTAAGATCAATTGATGACTTTGTTATTTTTTGAAAATTTTCATCAAATAATATTTAGTGCCAATAAATGAACATAAGTGCTGACGCACCAACCATTTTTAAATAACAGCTCCTACTAGGGTTCTTTATAGTTTCAGGAAGGAAAAAGAAAAAGAAGGTACTCAAGTGATGTTTTAAGTTATCTTTTTAATACGTTTTTAAAACGACTAATGATAGTAGATTTTCCCCATCGAATCCCCATCTACTCCCTCTGAATCCTCTCATCAGTATTATACCATATATATATATATATATATATATATATATATATATATATATATTTATATATATATGTATATATATACCTATAATATATTATTATTTATGTATATATATGTATAATCAAAGTCTTATTCTGTAGTCCATATGTAAAATACATTTGCCTATTAACTAAGAAAATAGGAGTTTAGATCAGCCGTATTTATTTAAACCTTTAGCATGAATTAATATGATTCACGACAATTACTTTTATTGGCAAATTTAATAGTAAAAAGCTGAATTACATATATACGATGATCTTTTATGATTCCGGCTTCATTCCGAAACTTTAATTCAACAATTGAGTTGAAAAATTATATATACTTAGTGATAGGTAATTGTGGACATAAACGATTCAAAATTATGTTGGTCGTTAAGGAGTCTATTGCTTCAAGGAGAGTAACATGAATACCTTTCTCCAATAAAAAAGCCATTGTTGAATGAAGAAGATTCGAATATATTTAGGATTAGAGCAACAATTCGGATGGTTTAAAATTATAATAAATTTACTTTCTACTCTATTCAATAATATATAGGTATACATATATATACATATATAGATAAGTCATTAAGTGATAATAAAAATTATAAACGAAGTATACAAGCCAAACTTGATCCCTAAATGTGTATGTATTTTGAAGGCATTCATAATCCACTGAACAGCAGTAATCCCAATGAGAATACATTTGAAGAAAAAAAAGCTGTGTATTTTATATTTGGCACACATACTCACTAATTATAATTAAATTTGGTATACATTTTTTAAATTATTCTTTTTTAAATTGTGCCTTGTCATTTATTTGTATTAGACAAACAAGTATGAATGTATATATATATCTATATATATATATATATATATATATATATATATATATATATATATATATATATATATATATATATATAATACAAATGGTAGGATTTATTATTCATGTGAAGATTCTGCATTTTTTATCCATCTGCCTTCTGCGTCGATGACGCGCTGGATCCTGGCGCGGAAGGAGGAGCAGGCCTTGGCCACCAGGGCCTTGTCCAACTTCCTGTCCTGCTTCATTATGGAGTTGATCAGGGCGGCCTTGGTGTTGTGAGCCAGTCGGTTGGTGTGTTGCTGAAGGTAGCCCCAGAAAAAATAGTCCATAGGATTCAAATCGGAGGAGCTAGGGGGCCTTCTTCTGCGTCAACAGGTGGCCAACCTTGAGTTTGTAGGTCTGACAACGCAAATCCTCATTCACACAGGCCAACAAAGTTACGTGAGAAACGTCATTGATAGTGGTTTTATTTTGTCACCTGATTGCTTGTGATCTCAACAAGTACCAATAAAAAATTACGTGAGAAACGTCCAGCTCCTTGGCGACATCCCTGATGGACTGCTGGGGTCGTACTCGAAGATGTCTGACATCCTCCTGATGAAGTCGGGGGTCCTGGCCTTGCGTGCGCTGCTAGAGGGCCTGAAGGCCCTGTCGACGACAGCACGAGGGTCCCTGGTATCCTTCAGCTGCCTGAGCTCAGCAACCCTTCTTTTGTCGATCCCTAGTAGCTCAGAGACATGGGTGTTGCTGATTGGGTGCCCTTTATAGAAATAATCTGGATAACGGCACACCTGCGTTCTTGCTCGTTCCAGATAACAGGCTGTAAATTTCCATATATATATATATATATATATATTAGGGTTGTTCTTATTTTTCAAATGTTTGAAATGTTAGCAAAATTGTGGATTTTCTGTTTCTTGGTGATAAAAAAAGACGACCATTTGGTAACGCCAGTTAGTGTTACCTGGATAGGAAGAAAAAAAAGGTAACACTAACAGAATTACCAAATGGTAATCGTATATTCTCATATCAAAAGGTCAATTTGTGGGGGCGAGTACGTATTTGCTTATATCTCTTAAAGTATAGCGATTTTTAGAACACCAAACATATCAAATGAAAGCTTGGTTAACCAGCTTTAATATTTTGGTATACTAAATCATGTCAGTTAATAAGTAGAGAGTTATATGTACATTAAAAAAGCCTATTTCGCGTACAAAATGACGCATATAATGGATTATGTATGCGTCAGAGACAAAGTAAAATTTTAAGACGATACCTTGACGCAAATCTAAGAAACACATTATTATTTATTTTTATCATAATCGATTTCTTATAGGTCAATACAGGCTCTGAATCATATGACGTAAACTCAGATTGTATTGAATTCTGAATTGATAGAATGCAACCAAGGTCATTTTTGGATTTATCATCTAAAGGTTTACTAAGCTTAAAATTACTATTTTACTCTGAAGCGAACAAATCATCTTCAACAGGCGAGTGAAGTTAATTGATACAAAAAAGCTATGAAATATGCTAACATTACACACTCTCTTTCTTGCTTTGTTTTTACTGAAAACTTTGTTTTATTAAAAAACATCAAAGATACGTCTGGTAGTAAATTAGATTTCCTTTAAATTAATAATTATTATTGAAGTTTGTAACGTTCACCATTTTGAAGAAATTTGCGGAAAACTATATTTTTACTAAATTTTTAAAACTTTGACCTCGTTGCGCGACCTCGTAATGTTGACCGATTTTGTTCAAACTTTGTATGTCGTCTTCTTTTATCACCAAGAAACAGAAAATCCACAATGTTGCTAACATTTCAAACATTTGAAAAATAAGAACAACCCTAATATATACATATATGATGAGTTCTAATAAATTAGTACATCTCCGTTTTACTAATCTTTCTTTTTGTTTAATTTATGATTGTTGGTTAACACAAAATTATAATATTATTATGTTGAATGACTTCATACATGAGTCAAGGAATATATTTACATATATTGAAAAATAAATTTACCTTCTGCTTAAAAGCAAACACAGCAATGCACGTGAGGCCTTTCAAGGAAGGACAGCTTTATTTATACATTGCCTTTGCATATGATTCAATAGACTTCCACGTGTTTTAAGTATACATTCGCGTGCCTACCGTATTCATCTTGAAAACATATAAAAAGCTTCCATTTTAAAGAAAAAAAAGCATGTTGATAAAAAAGGCTTCAACGTATATTTCATGGCTTTACATGTTGCCTCTGAAGGCATAACATTAACTCTAAATATTGCCTTCTTGGTTTTCCTTAATCATTCAAGAGGTTTCAAATGGAATGCATGTGATTGTGTAAGCAAAAAAATTTATTTTTATCTTTCTATCTAGGTAACAGTGGCTACCAAGCGGTAATTGTATATTCTCATACCAGCTTTAATATATTGGTATACAAATCATATCAATTTAATAAGTGGAGAGTTATATGTACATTAAAAAACATATCTCGTGTACGAAATGACCCATATAATGGATTGTAAATGCGTCAGAGACAAAGTAAAAATTTGAGAGGATACCTTGACGCAAATCTAAAACACACATTTTTTTTTTTTCATAATCGATTTCTTATAGGTCAATACAGGCTCTGAATCATATGATGTAAACTCAGATGTACTGAATTCTGAAGTGATATAATACAACAAGGTCATTTTGGATTTATATTCCAAAGGCTTACTAAAATTAAAAATACTATTTTACTCTGAAGCGAACAAGTCATCTTTTAAAGGCGAGTGAAGTTAATTGATACAAAAAAGCTAAGAAATATGCTAACATTACACACTCCCTTTTTTCTTTGTTTTTACAGAAAACTATACTTAAACTTTGTTATAGTAAAAAATCAACAATATGTCTGGTAGTAAATTATATTTCTTTTAAATTAATAATTATTATTGAAGTCTGTAACACCCGCCATTTTCAAGAAACTTGCGGAAAACTATATCTTTACTAAGTTTTTACCACTTTGACCTCGTTGCGCAACCTTGTAATGTTGACCGATTTTGTTCAAACTTTGTATGTCGTCTTCTTTTATCATCAAGAAAGAGAAAATCTATAATGTTGCTAACATTTCAAACATTTTTTTTTTTGAGACTTTATTGATTTAGAGATATTACATATAAAAATATATATAAATAAACATTTTAGTTTAAAATTAAATCTCTAATCTAAATCTAGCTGCACTATATACAAAAATTAATAATTAAAAACATTTAGGAAACAATATTGTAATCAAACATAAAAATATAGTAAACAAAGGTGCAAATAATAAAATAAAATGCTAAAGATTGAATATATTATTTTGTTTGTCTTTTAACAAATTTTCTGTATTGCCTCATAATCCGTTGCAGAAATTGGAGATGTCCAGCGGAGCAAGACGGATAATATCTTACCAGATCCCCCACATATTTCCACGGAATGGTATTGATTGTAGGGATCTTCACACTAAAGGCCAGGTATCGCGCTGCCGTCGAGATCATGATGGCCCGAATGTCTCCAATAACAATTACTCTGTCAAGAGTTAATTTCTCCGCCAAATAGCTGCGAATACTCGATAAAATAGCTCCATAGCTCGTGTTTTCGCAGGAGCCTTTATGGGATTCGAACTTAGTCCGAATAGAATTATGGCCGTGACAATTCTTTTTTCCACTCCTTTAACGTTGACCCTGACAAATTCCCTTATGAAGAGGAGTGCAGGACAGTTGGCAAACGCATGGACCACTGAATTAAATAGTTGTCCACAGTCTTTACATGGCTTATTAAAAAATAAACATTTAGTAGAAATTTGAAGTTGGGAGGTAAATCTTTTTTCATCTATCGTTTTGGAGATAGAACTCATAATTCGTTTCTTCAACGACGCTTGGAGGCCTAGCTCTCTTATATATATATCGCACAATTTCTCGGCTTCCTCTTTTGTGTTTTGTGAAAAGGACATCCTTAAGTGCCAAGGTATCGGTGGAAGATGATTCCTTGCTGCTCTATTTAATGGAAAGAAGAATTTTCCACACTTAAACAGAGGCTCCCTGTCTAAATCGTGAACAGACAAGATTTCTTCTGATAAAGCCTTCCATTCTAGTTCTTTTGGCCCTGGGAGGTTTTGAAATAAAACGGCTTGTTAATGTTTTGTCGAACTATGTCAATGGTAAATGAGGATGAAAAAGCGGCGTGCCTTTCCAAATTATTCTTTGAATGGATGCTATTATAGAGAAAAATTCCATTAATTTTTCGTTCGTAGCATCCGTCCCAAACATGAGTAAAAAGTATGCTGAACTTGAAGAGAAACACAGCTCGCCACTCCTGGTTCGGATTAACGGATAAATCCACAACCACTTTCTGAAAGATTTTAGGAATTATTTTATAAAGCAGTGATAGCCCTCCTCCGATATGAGACCTTGGTCTCTTCAAAGAGGGCAGATAAATCTTATGAAACAGCTCATTTAGCCATGAGCTTTCTTGAGAGATTGCTTTTTCTGCAAGCCACGCAAGAGATGATGCTTTGTACAGGACATAAGGAACAATGGAATAGTTGTATAAGTCAATTCTTTTTTGGAGACTGAATTTTCTCCAACGTTGAATGTTGTGTACCACATGTTTTTGTATATTCAACCAATTGCATTCCGAAGCTCCCTGGGAAGTCCAAGAAATTCCTAGAATTTCCACTTTTTCCTCTACTGAGCATCCTGCAATTACTTTATTTTGTCCTGGATTCCAGACACCAATGGGAAGAATCACCGTTTTTTTGTTGTTTATTCTCAGACCAGACCTCTTTTCATATTTCTTAAGGAAGTTGAGTATCACTTCAATCCACTTGACCAGCTGTTTTTCTGATTTTGCCTCTAACATAAGTGTAACGTCGTCGGCGTACAAATCAACAATATGTTTTTGGGTCCAAAATCTACTCCAAAACCTCTATACTTCTTAGAGATATTGCTACTAAGATCAATAGTGCTCCCAACAAATAAAAGAGGTGACATAGGGCATCCTTGACGGCAACTCCTTTTTAAAATAATAGGATCACTTTCTAGGACTCCCATAGATATAGTTGATGAGCCGTTATAAAAAAGAGCTCTTATTGGATTAAATATTCTTTAGGTAAAACTTTTTAATGCTTCTAAAAATATGATGTGCTTAATGGTATCAAAAGCTTTTTTGAAATCTACAGCTATGATAGCTCCGTAAGTCTTTTTCTTATTGAGCAACTCCATAGCGGTTTCAATATTTCGAGAAATATCAAAAAAAAAAATCCCCTTCAGAAATCCTTTCTGTTCCACTCCCAGTTTTGCGTTAAAAATAGGTTCCGCTTTGGTTGCTAGCACTCCAGCTAAAATTCTATAACTTTCGTTCAATACGGTTATAGGACGCCAATTATTTAAATCCGTTGCTGCACTTCTTGGGATTAAAGTGATTCGTCCCTTAGTAATCGATTTAGGAAGTTTGCCCTGGGTTTCCATGGACTTCCCTAATTCTACCAGGTATGGGGCAATCTCGTCTATACACTTTTAAAAACCAAGCCACCAATACCATCCGGTCCTGTAGCTTTTCCGTCCTTAAAATGTTTCTTATGTATTGCGAAATGCATATTGGTAAAAATAATATGTTTCCCCGCTTTTGGCTTTGGAAAGTGTGCTCTTTCCCCGTCAACTAACTTGAAATCGCTGATGAAAGAGCTTTAGAATCGCACGAGAGTCTGTTATGTCTTTTACTTGAATGATGATTTTTTTATTACGGATGTTGAATAATTTTGGTGAATAAATTTTTCAATCTCTTGGATGCGTATTTTCTCTCTCAATCCTGCGCTTAAAATCTGATTCGGCTATTTCAGCTATGCGAAATAGATTCGTAGCGTCTGCCGCAATGGATCGAGTAAAAAGTGGTGCGTATTTAAAATGTCGTTAGTCTAGCTTTGGTTGAAATGCGGCTTCCTTCATTCTTTTTTGCGACTAAAGAGCAAAGTTGTAGATTAACTACATGAGAGAAAAATATATGCAAGTTCGTCGGTTTTAAAAGAAACTATTAAAATGTTGTAAAAAGAGTGTCTTCCTTTTTGAAAAACTTTCATCAAGTCCCATCCATTTTGGAACTTAAAAGGGTTTAGGTTGTCATGGATAAAATCAACCTCAATTATTTTGTGGTCAGAAGAAGGATGAGGCGATAGCGGCTTACTAGTTATAGCTCGAATAGAAGAAGAAGCTAGTGCAAGGTCGATGCGTGAAGACTGTTCCCACATCTCCACGATACCTTGTACTTCGGGCTAAAGATTCAACTAGATCGTGTAAGTCAAAAAAGCACTATTAGCTTCGACAGCATTTCAGGTTGGGATAGAGGGAATTTGATCTAATAAAGATCCACATTATATCACCAATTACACTATGTAACAAATTAAGGTCTTTGTTTGCCCCTGGGCTGAAATTTCTAAATTGAGTCCCATTTTTTAGTAGATTCCAAAAATGCCACTCAAAATGTAGTCCGCAAAAAAGGTTGGATTTATGGCCTTTTTTTGAAAATCAAGATTTTCATCATTTCTAATGGTTCAGGCCCAGTTATCTTCGTGCAAAGTAAGAAAACCACATGGTCAGTGATAGTTATTTTTCTACTATATCTCTGCATTTCAAATCAGTTTTTATAATTTATATATCTGTCGTACAATTCGAAATAATCGGCTTTATATTTCAAAAGTTGACCATATTTAGTGTTCTATTCAAGCGGCTATATTTTTTTCTTGTTTCTTGTCTATTGACTTAATCACTATGTAATGATATTTTTGGTATATGTCCTCCATTTCAGACAGTTTTTATAATTTCGATATCGGCATGAAAGTAAAGAAAGATCCAATTTAGTAGGGGCCGAAGCAAAACAAAGACCTTAATTTGTACGTAGTGTAGTTCGTCCTACTAAATTGATCTTTTCTTTACTTTCATGCCAGATATCGAAAATTATAAAAACTGTTCTGTACCACCAAAGAATGGGTGTGGTCCATAGGTGTTAAAAATAAAAATCTACCCTTTGTAGTTGGCACAAAAAATTTATGCATTTCATTTAAAACATTTGAAAAATAGGAACTGCCCTAATATATATATACAGAGTGGTACAGCAAAATTAGAAAATAACAAAGGCCAATTTGAAGGCCAAAATAGTTTTTATTTAAAGCCACTTTAATGGCAAATTCCTAAAAAAAATATGTTAAGATACAGTAAATTAAATTTTTATTCAATGTGTCCTCCATTATTCTTGATGATGGTTTCAATACGTGGACGAACGGAGGCACAGCTGGTCTTGATGAAGTCCTCCGACTGTTGTTGCACTCCTTGGTGATGGTGGCCTTCAGGGCCTCGACACTGGGTGTGAGGTTTTGTTGGTCTTGCCTCCAGGAAGCCTCAGACAACAAAGTCCAAAGGGTTCACATCCGTGATGAGAAGGGCCAGAAGTCCGCCGTCAAGAAGGAAGCCATGTTCCCCTTGCAGATATCCTGAACCTTATAGGACGTGTGAGCCGGGGCTCCGTCCTGGGTGAAACCATAATGTTCCTGGGGAATGTCTCTTTAGTCATGGCAAGGCCTTGTACCTAAGGACCTTGTAGTAGACATCATTGGGCCTGAAGAAGTGTGGGGGCATTTGTTGCCGTCGGAGACCACAATACCCAGGAGGATGACTTGGGCTGGGATGTTTGGTCCTGTATACCCCTCTACCTGACCTCTGTTTCTACCAATAATCGATAATTTCTTCTGTTCAGCACTGCGTCCACAGTGAAGATGTCTTGTCGGAGTAGATCTTGACTGTGTCGCTGTTGTGGTTGAAGAAGTTAGGGACATTTTTTGCTCTCTCTACCTTCTGCCATTCATGGTGGCCGTCAACAGATGCCTTGGTGTCCTGACAAAGCTCTTGAGGCCCAAGTCCTGGTGGATGGCCCTGTTGACGGTGATGGGGGCAACGTTTCTCTCGGCAGCCATCTTCCTCATGGTGGGGTCCTTCTTGATGTCCTCCTGCAGGAGGTCCAGGAACTCACCACCTCGTTTTTTGTGTGGTCCCCCAGTCTCAGGCTTCCTGGAATCGGATCCATGCTCCATGGCCTGCTTGAGTGTTGTAGACCGTGGCCATGGATACCTTGATCTGGGTTGCGATCACCTTCGGGTCCACTTGGGCGCAGAGGAGGTAAACCGCCCTTTGCATTTTCTTCTCTTGCTCGGACATTTTTGGTTACACAAAAACACAACGATACCAATTTGTAGGTTTCTTTATTCTTTCGAAAGGCGCCAAGCTCAAGATCATACAACAAATAAACAATGAGCTAGGGCCTTTAAAAGTCCATTCTAGTTTTTACGTACCACTTATAATATACTATATATATATATATATATATATATATATATATAGATATATATATATAGATATATATATAGATATATATATATATATATATATATATAGAAGATATATATAGATATATATATATATATATATAGATAAATATTCTATTATATTGTGTGTGTGTTTTAATTATAATCAAGAAGTAATTTTAGAGACAAAAAAATTGAAACTTCTAAATGCTTATTTATGTTCTATGTCCTTTCAATAACGTTGTAATTAATAACGAAAGAATATTAGCATTTTGAGTGCAATCTTTGTTGTGCTTGTTACTACTCTGCGCTATGGGTATGTTTATATAGACGGCAAACAACTCTGCTAAAAAAACGGTTTTTGATAATATACTTATATATATATATAATATAATCTTTTTATTATATAAAAAAAAATGCCCAAATTAACACACGGGCTGAAAAGTCCCGGGCCTAACACATATATGGCAGTATTTTATTGCAACCACCTTTTTATCAGTCAATACTAACCTTCAAAAGACAGCTGTTAAAATTTCATGATATTCTATATATTATTAGTTTTTGAGATATTGTGCTAAGAGGGACGCTACTGATCTTATTTTTAAAACAATGGATCAAAAATAATTTCGTGTTTTAATTTTACTCTGCTTCTTGAGGGGGAAAAATACTGTTCAAGCGAGGCAATGGCTAAAGTGTTAAGGGACTCCGCTCCATCAGGAACAACAATAAAACGTTGGTTTGCTGACTTCAAACGTGGTCGTAGAGGCACCAATGACGCAGAACGCAGTGGACGTCCAAATGAGGCGGTAACACCAGAAAACATCAGAAAAATCAACAAAATCGTTTTGAATGATCGAAAAGTGACGTTGTGTGAGTTAGCTGACATCATAAAACTATTAAGAGAACGTTGTTGACTTTATATTGTATGAGCATTTGACTAAAAACAGGAACGTCTTGATGATTCTGAGCAGTGTTTGGCCATTTTTAAACGTAAAAAACGGATTTTTCGCATCGATATGTGACAATGGATGAAACATGGATCCATCAGTTCACTCCGGAATCAAAACGATCGTCATCTGAGCGGACAGCAACTGGTGAACCTCGTCCAAAGCGCCCGAAAGCATAACAATCGGCTGGAAAGGTTATGGCGTCGGTTTTTTTGGATGTGCGTGGTGTAATATTCATCGACTATAATGAGAAAGGAAATACCGTCAATAGTGAATATTAATTAGCGTTATTGGAGCGTTTGAAGGCCGAAATTGTAAAGAAACGACCGATATGACAAATATTTTTTTGGTTTAATCAAGACAAAGCACCCTGTCATAAGTCAATCAAAAAATGGCAAAACTACGTGAATTGAACTTCGAGTTGCTCCCACATCCACCGTATTCGCCAGATTGGGCTCCCAGCGACTACTGGCTGTTCACAGACCTGAAAAAATGCTCGCTGGTAAGAAATTTTGCACGAATGAGGGGGTTGTTGTTGAAACTGAGGCCTATTTTGGGGGAAAAGATGGATCGTTCTACAAAAATGGTATCAAAATGTTAAAGCGGCGTTGGAATGATTGCGTTGTTCTTTTTGGAGATTACGTTGATGAGTTAAGCTAATTTCGAAAAAAAAAATCTTTGTTAGGCACGGGACTTTTCCCATGGGTTATATAAAAAAATCCTTATGGATAAAAACTTATTTTTGAAGGAGTTTATATAACTACCGAAAGTTTTGACTGAAAGTAGCCCTACGATTTTTCCGGAGGGGAAAAAAATCTTAAGGGACATTAGGGTCCAATACCAACTTTCAACTCGTGATAAAAAAGGATTTGACTACAGAAAGTCATGATAAAATATTTCTAAAATATATGATCCTATAACATATATATATATATATATATATACACCTATATATATATATATATATAGCATTGATATGAAAATTTCAATAATGTACTATTATATATTTGATGAACTTCTATGTTTAATCAAGTATACAGTGACGTCACAACATCTCAATCGTATTAGGCAGATTAATAGATTTTAGAACACATAAATAAGAGATATGTTTTTATGTCAATATAGATAATAACTAGGCGCTACGTCAATTATACATCATCAAAATCAATACACAAAAGAACCTCTTTATTGGTTTGTTGCTGACTTCTGATAAATGAATCATAAAAATCCCTCGCTTACTTGAGAAGATAGATCTCTGTATCACTTCACGACGAGTTACAGTGTTTTCCACCCAACTGCCAACCTATGTTAAAAACTGGATACTCAACAGAGAAGAAAAATCAGTACCTAAAAGAGCGTTTTGAATACATAGATGAGTTAAATGGCTGTACCAGTTGAGGAAACGATTGAGTAGTTTGGAAATAGAAAAATAGGATCTAGCAATATATGTCCAGCGATGTCATTCTGTTTATTTTTCATTAAAAAGTATTCCATTAACAGTAGCATCACTTGGTTATTTTCATTTCTTTCATTTTCTATTCCTTAAGATTTGGCGGCATTAAGACTTTGAATGTATAAGAAATATTATTAATTCCTTCTTTCTCATGTGTGCTTCATCAGATCCTGACACGGACATTGATTTTTTTCCTTTTTTTAAATCACATATATATTTGTTTTATCCAGTTTTAAATCATAGCAGATAGAAAACGAAAAAACGAACATAGTACATAAAATCATAGGCGAATAATACCAAATAAGATAAAGCTTTCAACAACCACCATAAAAACAGATAAAAAAACAGACATACAAAAAAAGTATTAACAGTGATCTTTAATAAAATAACATCAAAAACATTCTAAAAAATTAAATTCATTTAAACAACGGTGACAATGGAATTGGATAATTTTATTTTCGTAAAATAAGCATAAGCTTTAGGGTTTGAAATTGGGCAATTACTTATAGGCGGTCCTGAAAATTTCGACTGGGGATGAAAACCGTAGAGTTCTCATCCCGCGTTGAATGTCTCCCCACACGTTCCTCAAAGGTCGTGTCCATTTCTTCAAAGCCTGTTGACTTCTCTGCAGTCTCTGAGACATGAGATATGGTTTTGTGTTCTTCCTCCCCACACATTCACACACCTTGTTCTCACCTAAATAATACAGTTCAAAACAGATCCTGTATTTGAGTAAGCCTGTTTGGATGTAGGGTCGGATCACATATGGACGTCATGACGCATTTTTTATTTTTGTGAAACAAGTATGGAACCTTTAGTTTATGTGTGAGGTCCAAACGGTGGGTGCATCTTTATCAACTCATCCTTTAAAATTGCAATTTGGGATATTTAAGACTTCTGCTAATGGAGGATGCTCTTCTGGGGCTTGAAAGTCCGTCTAGGAGATTGAAGGAGACTATTGGGTGGGCAATGTCTTCAAGCACAAGGACGTCATTATTCGTTTCGAGGTGTAACTCCTTCATCATTTTTTCCTTTTTATCACGTCTATCGAGCATTATATAGTCAATGAGTTGGAGGATCCATTTTGCCACGGGAAATAAGTCTAGAGATATTGCCAACCGGTCAGTTAATCCAAAACCATTTAAGTGTCGTAAAGAACCAATAGGAGACCATCTAAATCATCGAACCCACCCACGACCAGCAGACATCAAAGTACCTTTTAGTGTATGATCTTGTTGTGATTGCGGGAAACGGAAATAAATATCCTCATATTTCGTTTCCAATAGTCTCCATATTGGGATCATGGAGTCATCGGAGGTGATGGAGATATTCACGAAACAGTGACAGAATGAGGAGATTCATAAGTGTGTATGGCAACCAGATTCCTCTTTCCATCAAGAGGCTCAAACTTTACAACCAAAACTCTGTATTTTTATATTTTAGTTTTACTTGGTTGTATTAAAAACCCTGTCACTTGTTTGCTTGTATCATTGGATGGAATTTATAATACAAGGATACCTCTACATATCCATTTAGGACTCGATTTTATATAGAAGGGTTACGTATGTTTTTTGACAAGGTATATGGGCAGGGCCACTACATACATACATACTGCATACTGATTCAAGGTATATTAAAACGGGATATTTATCCAGGGCGTTGGCATTAACTCATTTGTTGGCTGGTCACGGTATCCAAGCAAAAGGGATATTACGTTAAAATATCAAA
>CP045891.1:545524-575262 GCA_013387185.1 Caligus rogercresseyi
GAGCAACGTCTGAATCACCTCCTTTTCCGCCACATCCACCTGGTCAATGGCTGAAAATCCCAAAGTGATCCACATCTTTTGCTTTGCCAAGATGAAGAGAGATTTACTCCGACAAAGTCTGAGGGAAATAATTTAGCTGTTAATTAAATCAAAGATCGTACGTACCCTATCATCAGTTCAATAAGCACTTAGCTTTATTGTTAGGGGGGAAATATAGTGTTTATTTATAAACATTGTAACTAAGTTTTATAGACTATGTCTTTATAACAGGGGCCTCTTATAGGGGGAACCCGTGACAGTTCCTCCTCTGAGAACAGGCTCTGGAGTTTAAATCAATTTTATCAATTATGTGTTCAAATTGCTCTTTTTAATTAAAACTTATTTTTCATCCAAAGTTAAAGTTTGTAATAAAGTACATTACCTTGTATTGTCTTTTATGTTTTAAAATTAATTTGTCAGATAATTTTAGATATGAAAAATAAAAAGCCAGACTACTTATGCATCTGAGAAGAGATGGTTCCAAAGCGTAAAAAGGAATCCAGGATCAGAGAGACAAGATTCGGAAGTGGAAGTTGCATATGCCGTGATCTATACAGTGAGAAAAGGAATTATTATCCTCTACAGATTTCATATATTGCTTTTAATGGAACAATTTCGATATATACATTTATGTACATTTTTTCTGATGATATTTAATACGATAGCTATATAGAAAAAAATGATTTACCAGAGCCAAATATCATTCCGATGCAGATCCGAGTTTTAGTCGTTATAAAACCCAACAAAAATCTGCTTATCTTGGCTAAACTAACAATAGTTGGTCTTTATATTGTAAGAAATCACTCAACACAATTAGAAAATCCTATTTTCCTATGGACTGAAAAACCCAACTGATGCACTTAAAAGTACAACCGTTTGAAAGGAAGGAAGTATTATCTAGGAAAACCCTCCTTGAATTTAAATACTGTACTCCTTAATTTATTATATGTATTTAAGAGGGCATTTTGGGGGGAAGTCTTGGCAAGGCCGCCCAGTTACATTATGATCATTATTATATCTATGCAAATGAGGCCCTCACGATGGCCCTCATCGAGACACATGAGGATGACGTCAGGTTTTTGCAAATGTTTGTACAAGGGGATAATTGCAGGGGCCTCCTTGGAAAACTAATAAAAGAGGTTTTTTTGTTCTATTGTGAGTCTCAAGGCGAATAGGAATATAATATGATAAGAATTAAAAAATAATCGTGTGAAAAGCCTCAATTGAACCGTCAAGTACCTCCTCCTCCTCCTTCCCCCAATGGATCGTTGGGACTCCAACATATATAGAATAGGAGGAGGGTCACTCAAGCCCCATCTTTGCAATATTCAGTATGCACCATAATTTAATAATTGACCTCATTAATAGATTTGAAAGACTTTTTATGTATGGGTGCTCAAAACAGCCCTTATTATTTGTCGTATTAAGATAAATAATCTTGATGCCCGTCGAAGATTTTTTTTTGTAAAGAAAAAAGTTTTTACAGCATTTTTTTTTTATTATATTTAATGATTACTACTGTTGGAAATAACACAAGCATAACAAAATACTACATAAACATAATACATATAAATATAAAGGTATTTAACAAAGTCATTGACGCAACTCAGACCCCCTGAGAATGAAGAAATAGGCTCATCATACAAGGAATAATAAGTATGAATGGAAAAACACCTTTTAAAATCGTTAAAGGCCGTATAAGTAGATTCACTTTTTCAAAGAGAAAATGAGAAGATTCCTTCCTCCTCAAATGAAATTCTTTTCTCTCAAGATTGATATGATTTCCATGAGTGGAAATATAGCTTATTAACATTATTTTGCTCTATGTACACCTTCGATTACTATGTTATATGAGAATGGTTTTTGCTGTTCAAAAGCGATCCAGGATTTTTACTAAGCAGACACTCCTTATATAAATAAATTTACTGTGGATTGCGACCCAAATATGTTATAATTGAAACCGGCAAAACTCAATGGTCCAATAGGCGGTTATTCTATATATATATTTTTTTTCAAATATGGTTGATAGAATTGAATCCATTAGGATATAAATAGCATTATAGCATTAAAATAGTCTATCGAACTTAGGATCTTATCAATGAAGTAGACCAAAAAACCATCCCCTCCCTCATGATTCGAACCTGCGCCCCCACATTGAGAGTTGAACACGCCTGTACACACGCGGCTTGCGCACTCCCTATATATATGCTAAGTGTGTTGATGAGTTTTTTGTTGTGCTATGTATACAAAAACTTATGCAACGTAGAAGGGAGGGGTGAAATCCATTATAAATATATTATGATCCTGCTCATGTGCAGGATTTTGGTCATAATATTTGTAGTTGTCGCTATTTGACAAAAAGTATAAGCCAACAAGTCTAAAAAACTTATCTCTAGGTATTTTTATAAATTGTCTGATATAGGTCCACCACTAGTAATCAGAGATCAGTAGATAGATACCTGGCGTTACCGATTTATATTTGGCATTCTGCTAGTGCTGACGGTGGATTTCTATTATTGATGTCGATATTTGTTTTTTGATAAAACTACCAAATCTATTGCATGATTTCTGTCAAAAGCTAGTGGTAGATTCAAAATTGAATACGCATCTTTCTTATATCATAGATTTGATGTCTTGAATGAGGTGAACACTTCCCCGTATATTTTTTTCTGGAACTTCTTTCTGTTTCTTTCCAATGGTATTGATGCTTTCTGGATAATTCTTCTTCTTATTATTCTGCAGAGCTAAACTCTTTTAGGGGGTAAATATTTATGTTACTTAATTACATTTTAATTTGAAGTCCTGTTCTTTTACTATTAGCAAAAACTAACTTCATTGAAAGTCCCTACAGGATGTTGCTCACACCAGAAAATTGATTTCTCGAAAATGAAGTGCACCCTCTTATTGTAAATGTTTGATCAGTAAATTAGCGAAAATTTTACCATCTTGCAATACAGATTTAGCTAAAAACTACAGATATTAGGTGTGATTGATCCTTGCTCTGTTAATATTTATAAAGGTTCTAAAATCTTAAGTACAGTCCATATTACCTTGGAATATTGTGGGTTGCCATTTTCTAAGAGGGTATCCCTAATATTTCATTTGAATGAAGTGCAAATGTATGCCAAGCAGCTATTGAACAGCCAAAATAATATTTTTATTCCATAAAGAGTTGCTCCTTATGGTTCTGTATGTGAAAATATTTCAATTCTTTGAATTGATTTGCATTTTCATATATTTATTTATACATGTATACCTACAGGCTTACAAATAAGGAAACTTATTGCTTTGCAAAAGTTCAAAAGGCTAATACACTGACACAATATTTAATTAAAAGTCTCTCAAATACTTTTCATAGAAAGAAAAAAAAGCAACTACATAGTCTTATTCTTGCAAAATATAAGTTCAACAATCCCCATGTTACTATTATAGTATGTATTTCAAAACGGCATCTTATTTGTAGGCATATGTATATAATATACACTTAGAACCATGCTGTGTTCTACAAAGGTTATATTAGTTATAAGGATGTAGGGCTCAAGTGGCCTTTTTAGTCTCCGTTCTCAAATTAAAAATGTAAACAAAACAAAGGAACGAGAATTCTCCTTATATGTATGACCTTTGACCCGTAATAGCATAACTGCAATCAAAGGACTTCAATAGAATTATTTTTGGACGCTCCTTCATGTTCTGTATTTTTTCTTCATCTCTTCTATTAATGTAAAAGATAGAACTATCGGGTATTGGAATTCATTTAATCTTCATTCAATTGTGATCTCTCAACTAAAAAGTAGGTTTAAGTTGTTTCTGTGAAAGTGTTCTAGCCTCATGATGTACAAATATATGATGTACAGTATATTATTATTACAACTCCATATGTCAAAACATGAGTGTTCTGATCTATACAAATGTTTGAAGAACTCTGTTCCTGTTCGATTTAAACAAACATCAATTATTATTGGCAGTAAAAGCAGTGTAATAGGCATAATAATTTCATATAGTATTGTTTGTTTGGCTTAAGAACATGCAACAATAAAATTAATAACTTTAGATAATTGCTATTTGTTATTGATGTTTTCAAATGACAACAGTAATTAAATTATTCATGGTGACATTATATATAAGTTAGAATATTACTTTTGAGGAAAATTGAGCATTATTATTTCCATTATATATTTAATAAAATATATCAACCAGAGATTTTCTATATTAAACTGGAACAATTAATTGAGAAATACATATTAAAATTAGAACCCTCTGGAAAACTATTGCTTTCAAGCATAAATTATACGACAAATATAATTAACCTTGTTGGGAATCCGAAAAAAGTGGTTTCTTTTTTCTATGAAGTCAATGGAAGAATCTACTCCCATGATGGACCAATCACTGAAACGATCCATGGAATTTGTGTGTATGGAAAATTATTTCAAGTTGAACCTAGTACTAATTCTTAAACAGTTACCTGTCTTGGCATTAATATTTCCATTCTGAAAAGTGCTTTATATATATATATAGCCTGTTACAAAAAGGAATTCAGTCAACTGGACGATCCACATTTCAAAAGTGATCACTTATTTCCTCGTAGTCATATGCTATGTATGATAATCATACTTGAATTAACCTTTTGTATTCATGTACATGCATTGGAGAAAAATATATCCTCTCTTCATTTCTTCCTTCATATGTAGTTGAACCTAAATAGCTATCCATTCATTCTATATAAGAAGAATACTGCATAGTTCCAGTTAGAAATAATATGAACTTTGGCTAGTAGTTATCTTCTGATTTGACATGAGTCGGCGCACTTGAATGCATTCTAAGCTCACCACTACCTTGGATTCCTCTTGTTTTTACTCTTCAGTTTTTTCTTTGATACAGTGAAGATTGAAAAATATCCATCACTCATCATGTCGCTCATTCGCAACGGATATGCATCTCTAAAGTCCCTTCTACAATATTCTTGGCAACATGGGATTAAAGTAATGAGATCTTTGGATGTGAAAAAGAAAACTATCTTTGCAGGGTGTCCTACAGTCAAAAGGTGGATTTGATTGCATATAAATAAATAAACTTCTTGATCTTCCCAAAAGTTAAACAATAATAATAAAGAGCTCCAGTATTGATGGAGGAGGCAAAACTTATAATACAAACTGACTCAATAAAATTATGGATGTCGTATAAAGTTTTGTGGCAAAAATGAATTATCCTCATACCATTGAATTAAGTATATTTCGTTGCCCTAAGCGTGTTCTTATAATGAAGCTTAAAAATATCGTAAGACAGTAATATATATTCTTTAATTAGGCAAGGTGGGAACATCTCTACCAGGAAAACGAAAAATGAAAGCCCTCAAAGCTAAAAGCGTCATATTTTTAGTAGTAGCTTATACCCGATTCAAAACATAATAATGTTTTTAACGTTTACTAACTGTACTAAAAGGACTGGACTTGTGGTAAAAGAAACAAAATGCTTCCCATTTCTAGCATAAATCCTTAAAGATAACGTTATAGAAACACAATTTTGTCAGAATAATTTTTTTTGTTCTTATAACCGAAGTTGGTATTTCAATAAAATGGACTTCTATTTTAAGGAATAATATGTAGGTTTTATATTTGTTTTCATGACCTGTCTTTATATATATACCTATATATATACAGGGTATAGAAGCAAAACGTGGACTCGAGAGACAATTTTAGAAAAGTATTAATATAATTTTATTTCAATTAAATCATAATGATCATTTTAACAAAACTTAAGGCATGTCCTTTTTGAGCACTCTCACTCGATGTGGCCTCTTTCAGCTTCAATGACAGCTTCCACACGGCGCCGGAAAGCCTTGCAGGAGTTGATGAGGAACTCCTCCGACATATTGTCCACTCCGTCCTGATGGTGGCCTTTAGAGCTCCAGATTTGGTGAGGATCTGTTGGTCTTCCTCTCCAATTCGCCCCACACGGCGAAGTCCTCGAGTTCAGATCCGGCGAGGAGTAGGGCCACATGTCCTTCGGCCAAAAATGAGCCATGTTGACAGTTCAGAACTTCGGGCACAGGTCTGATGAGTGTGATGGAGCGTCCACACATAGTTTCCCTCGGGGTAATTGGCCATCAGCCTTGGTAAAACTGTGTACCTGAGGACCTTGTAGTTGGTCTCCTTGCGAATCTTCTCCCCGGCCTTGAAAAAGAAGGAGGCATCTTCTTCCCATCCCAGAACCATTGTCTGCACCGGATGTTTTGTACGGTACACCCCTGTACCTCTTCTGTATTTTATTTTATTTTTTATTCAACAGTTCAAATTTTAAAATATGTACAGGAAAGTAAATACATATAAACCTAAGAAAATACGTGAGAATACACATAAATAAATATTATAATTTAAAATTTGGTCTTAGGAGCTGAACAATACAATTTTTACATGATGGACATGCTAGACTAAAGAATACAAATTTATAAAAAAACTTATTATGATAATAACACCAAAACATTTATACTTCCTAACATGGCATGATGACATAAAGAATACACAATAAAAAAGACTTATTATGAAATAAATACAATCATTTAGACTTCTTAAAATGCTTTAAAATTGTTGATATAGTCTTCTGGTGGATGGAGGCAAGGGACGGGAAGAATTTTACTTCTTTCGACGCCGGAGTCCAGGAATCCGTTGAAGGAGAGGGTATCTTGAGGTCCAGAACAGCATATCTAGCCGCAGCTGATAAAAGCACTGGTTTAATGTCCGACTCATTAATAAGATCCCCAGTTGTTATTTTATTAGCGATGAGGGCCTTTGTGTTAAGAATAGCAAAATTTATTGCCTTCTCCCGTGGGGTGTTCCTATTTTTGCCCAATCCAAATAGAATTATCGCTTTGCTGTATTTGACTGAATTGTCCTTTTGTAGTCCTTTGACATTTAGGCAAACAAACCTCTTTAACATTGCGACGGCGTGGCATTCCACAAAGGCATGGATGGTGGAGTTAAATATCTTGCCGCAATCTTTACAAGGCACCCAGAATTAATTGAATCGGTCGAGATCTGAAGCTGAGCTGTGAATTTTTTGTCATCGTTAATATTGGAGAGGGAGCTCATTATATTTCTTTTCCAGTTTTGTGGAAGGTCTAGCAATTTTAGATGTTTATTTACAATCAAGTCCACTTCTTCGCCGTGGCACATCCTAGACAACTTAAGGTGCCAAGGTGTAAGGAGACAGTGTTTTACAGACGATCTAAGTAATGGGTATCTAAACCTTCCATCACTGAAAGGCCCCTTAGGCCCCCAATCATGGAGAGTCAGAATTCCTTCCTCAATTGCCTTTTCTTCTAAATCCTCCGGATTCCCGAGATTTTGGAAAAAGAATCTCTTATTTTTGTTTTTTCCAATAATATCCACGAAGGAATCGCCTTGAAACGATGGTGTATAATTCCAAATGATTCGTTGAGCAGTTCCCCAGGTTGGAGAGATACTTGAAGTAATACTATTTGTCAAATCAGTTCCGAACATGAGCCACATAAGTAACTTATTACCAGTAACTGATCTTCTCCATTCAATTTCTGCATTCCTCGTTATATCAATAAAAAAATTTATGTAAATTTTTGGTAAAATCACTGAGAGTTGAGAGATTCCTCCTCCCAGAAGTTTTTTTGACCTTTTAATTGCAGGTAAGTAGCTGCGGTGAAACAGGTTATTCAGCCATATTCCTTCCTCATTGATAGCCTTCTCTGCAATTTCGGGGCAAGCCGATGCTTTATAAATAATTTTTGGTACAATTTGTGTGTTATATAAGTCAATTTTCTTCTGTATATTATATGATCTCCACTTCAATGTTGATTGGCCCGCTAGAGATGAGATAAAAGTCCAATTGTTTTCATGGATTCCGCTTCCACACCAATCTATGCCCAAGATGTTGACCTGCTTTTAATCTCACACGAGGCGACCTTCCTCCCCTCCTGCGGACTCCAGGCTCCAATAGGTAGAATTGCTGTTTTATCTTTGTTTAGGGAAAGCCCAGACATTTTCTCAAATTTAGAAAAATACTCAATTAATATTTCCACTCGTTTTGAGACTTGTGCGGCCGAGTTTCCCTCCACCGTTAGGGTGATATCGTCCGCATAAAGGTCGATTAAATGTCGGTGACCCTCGAAATCTATTCCAAAACCTCCAAATTTTCTTACAACTCTTCTTACAAAGTTCTCAAGCGCAATGATAAAAAGAAGCGGGGCTGATGGACAGCCTTGCCTACAACTTTTTCCTAAGGTTATAGACTTTCACATCCATTGATAGAAATAGTAGACGAGCCATTATATAGCAACGCTCGCACTGGGTTGAAAAATATTTTGGGTAAGATTCTCGAAACTTCTCTGAGAATATGACGATGATGAATTGAATCAAATGCTTTGGAAAAATCGATGGCGACTATGGCTCTTCTGTTGTTGCCCCAAGCCAAAAGTCATTCCTCCGGTTGTAGACTTGGTCCACAGTGAAAATCTTCTTGACAGAGACGATTTTCACAATGGCGTCATTACCCTTCAACCAAGTGAGGACTTTCTTGCATCTTGTGAGCCTTTTTCTCTTCATATCCTCCTTCAACAAGTACCTCAGAGACCTCCTGTATGAGGTTAACCCCAGATCCTCCCTCACTGCCCATGGTCATGGGGTCCACAGAGAAGTCATTAGGGTGGCGGTTCATGGATTTTGTGGGGTCTTCCTTGATCTTCTTCTCCAGTCACTCCAGGAACTCGGGAGTCATCTTTAAATTGTGGCCACCACTTACTGCTTTCCTCTCAAGGCTTCCCCTTCCTTTTCCATCTTGGCAACCTTGAGAACGAGGCTCCTGGAGCACTTGACAATGTCCATAATCTTTGCCACCTCAATTTCCGCGTCAAGCAGATTTGATATCCTTTTCCTTTTCGCGTCCTGCTCGCTCCTTTTTGAGAATTGATGATTACACTATGTAACAAAATTAAGGTCTTTGTTTGTCCTTTAACTGAAATTCCTAATTGAGTCCCATTTTTTACGTAGATTCCAAAAATGCCACTTAAAATTTCGTCCGAAAAAAGGTTTTTTTGACCTTTTTTTGAAATTTACAATTTTCATCATTTCTAATGGTTCAGGCCCAGTTATCTTCATGGAAAGTAAGAATAACCACAAATGTCAGTAGTATTTATTTTTCTACTATATCTGTGCATTTCAAATCCGTTTTTATAATTTATGTCTTTCGTACTAATCGAAAAAATCGGCTATATATTTCAAAAAGTTGACCATATTTTAGTGTTCTATTTAAGCGGTGATATATTTTTTGTTTCGAGTCTATTGACTATAATCAATATGTAATATATTTTTGGTATATGTCAATGCATTTCAGAACAGTTTTTATAATTTTGATATCTAGCATGAAAGTAAAGAAAAGATAGTAGGACGAAGTATTAATCATATTAAGTAACTACTTTTAGGTAATTCACTGAGGTTGCATTTTATATTATTGTGATTTGTTACGAAGAAAAAAAACAGGTTTGCCTTTTTATTTGCAAGTTCCTTAAATAATTTGATAACAATATTGAAATGTAATTTTCCAAATCACAGTAACTCTCTAAAAAATAAAATTATTTTTGACACATGTAAATAATTAAATGTAAGCATATTTTATATACCAATGTCAGTTTATCATATTCTTAGACTTTTAATCTTACATTCTAACTGAAAGCATTAATTTCAACTAATTCCTTAACTTTTATATATTTCAGGGACTGCTTCACTTTCAGTTAATTACATAGAAGTACATTTTATAAATATGTGGAAAAAAAAATGGGGAAAATAAATATATATTTTTTAAACCCTTGTGTTCATGTAGCAAAAACAACATCCCTTATTTTCATAATCAGTACCTATACGTAAAGCGTTAAAGTAAAGTAGCGCATGCATAACATAAATTCTTCCCTTTTCCCCCCCAAAAAATGGACAAAATATTAGTTTGAATATAAATCAAAGTCCTTTTATTATTTTTATTTGGAGACGTTTTTTTATCTTGTAGTGATTTGATATATTTCAAATCATCAAACTTAATCCCTTTCAAACCGGTTTTAAATAGGATTGTGACGTAATTTCATGGACTAACGACATCTAACGTTAAAGAAAAAAAAAACTTTGGCCAACTTTTTTTGTTTACTTTTCCCTGCATGCACCACTTTACTTTAACGCTTTACCTATACCTACTTATTACACGTCAAGGAATACATCTCTTTTAACCCATGTATGTATTAGCGAGAGTTTAAAAAAACTCCTTAAAAAATTAACACTGCACAAAGAGCAATTATGACTACGTTGATGCTCATCGTCATTAAGAGAGTTCTCTGAGGCATACGACCCTATGCTTCCTTTCCATTCTTTACCCTATATGATTCTCCTTCTAATCATTTTGAGAGTTGCAGGAACGACATGCGCGCACGGCGCTGGAGTGAAATATATAATTAGAAATCCCATTGAGCTAATTGGATATAATAACCATTCCTCTTGATCGCCCATGAAAAGAAGAAGACTACTCAAAGAAATCCTTTTTTTCCTGTATACACACACAAACAATATACGCATGAATCACTTGTGCAATGGTGAATCTTCTATGGTGAAATATTACATATATACTTATATACTTCAATTTTGATTATAAACATATGGTCCTGCATGACCAGCTATTGTTTTATATCAACATTAGCCCTCAACTTGTTGATTGAGTTGTTAAAACGTAACAAGAAAGCAAAATTGAAAATAAATACATAACATATTTAATAATTTTTTTTTCCAGAGTTTTAAATACATACAAATAAAAGATATGCACTAAAACAGAGACAAATATTAAAATATTACATGGCTAAACATATTTAAAAATATTATTTGCACATTTAATTGATAACTAGAGGACTCAGAGAGTGCAAACCTCCGCCGATCCCCACCAATGAATCACTTGGCCTTTTTGTCATTTCCAACCAGGGTGGCGAACAAGTCCAGGTCAAAGAGCCAAAATTCTTTAATGTGAAAGCCAAAGAGCCACTGACTTTGAAACAAAAGTCAAAATATAAAACACAATTGATAATATAACCCATATAACATAATTAACACCAATAACTTGGTCTACAGACATCAGTCTAAAGGGGGACATATCAAATGCATGGGGGCAAAATTATTATAACCCGTAACGTTACGTAGCCACATAGTCTTACTGTAGGATAAATTCAAGAAAAGACACTTATTTCTTTAGATTTTTAATGATGAACAAGCAACTTTAGTAATTGAAATAATAATAACTCAAAAATAGAGATCTGGGCCTCCAGTGGGGGTGGAGGCACAAGCACTTAGTTAGGGGGGGGGGCAGGCCCCCTATGGCCCGTCCATAGCGACAGGGCCGTCATCCACATTCAGCCAGAGTCGCCACTGCACCTACCAAGAGAGAAGACTATATAAGCTACACACAGTTTTCACTTTCTCTGAGATATGAACAGAGCAGATATTTTCCACTTAAAATGTGCATATATCAAAAGTGTTTTTTACCTTTTTGAGTGTTGTAACTGACTCAGTGAGACTTCTGGCATCTCTTGTTTTTAGTAATTCTTTGAAGATCCGGTTTATACTCTGTAGTGGCCACTCGCAGCAGTTCTTTCACATGAGTGTCAGTCAAAATGGATCGATGTTTGGACTTGACGTGTTTCAGAGTGGAGAACAGGGACTCGCACACATATGTTGACGAGAACATGGAGAGCAGCTTGAGTGCAGCTGTTTTAGCACAGGGGTATTTTTCAGTTGGGACAGCTCTCCAAAAAACAACGGGCCCATCCTTCACAAGAGATTTCAACCTGTCGTCCTCGTGCAGTTCAATTATCTCTAATTCACTTGCTGCTTCATCGGTGACAAGAGGCACTTTTAAGCAGTCCGTCTCCGCATTAAATGGATCGATGAGAAATGTGATCTGTGGTCTTTTCTGCTGTAAATCTTCAAAGCGCGCAGTGAAGTTCCCACACAGTTGCGCAAGCAGTCGCGCGTACCTGGCTGCATCCACACTAACAGCGGCCATATGCTGGATGTTGCGCAGAGATGGAAAGTGGGTTAGATCGCTCTTTTTAATACGCTCTGTGAAAAGCTTCAGCTTGTTGATAAATGCAAAAACACACTGCACCAGATCAGGCAGCGTTTTTAATTTCCCCTGCAAGTCCAGGTTGAGTTTATCCAAATGTGAGAGCACATCAACCAAAAACGCCAAGTCCAGGAGCCACATTTGGTCTGAGAGCTGAGGATAATTATTTTTCTTTTCTCCCAAAAATATTTTTATGGCTCCCAAAAGTTGGTAAAAAGAGGAAACCACTTTTCCTCGGGACAGCCACCTCACCGTGCAATGCAGAGGTAAGTCACCAGGCAGATCCTCATCAAGTTCAGAAAGGAGATTTTTGAACTGCCGATGATTGAGAGCGTGCGTACGAATATAGTTCACGATTTCCAGTACGGGTTCATGACGTGGTCTAAATTGAGTGTTTTTGCCACAAGTTGTTTGCAATGTATGATACAGTGGAAGTTCCAAAATTGGGAAATCTGTCATCACTCTTGCAAAGACCCACAAGTCCATTCACAGATCCAATCATTGATGGTGCTCCATCTGTGGCTATAACTGTGAGCTTATCGAGAGACAAATTGGCTTCTCTGAATACGTCCATCATTGCTTCTTTCACGTCAATGCCGCATGTTCGGTCTTTTAATGGCACAATATCCAGAAGCTCTTCTTTAAGCCTGCCGTCTGGAGAAATCATACGGGCAAATATTGCCAGCTGTGGCTTGTCCTGTATGTGCATGACTCGTCTAGAGCGACACTAAAATATGCATAATTTTCCAGATCTGTGCGGAGATCAGATTCAATCCCTTTGTTTATGTCGGATATTCTGTTCTCAACAGTGTGACGTGACAGCTGAAGATCTACGATGGCATCTTTTAGTTTGGTATTATCTGGAGTTAGGTTTCAATCACATCTTTCAAGCACTGTTTCACAAAATCACCTTCACTGTATGGTTTTTTATGACGTACTATATTCCACGCCACTTTGTAAGAGGCCAACGTCACAGTTTCTGCATGTTTGCTGAATTGGTGAAAGACTTGAGCTTGTCTTTTTACCTGACTTTTCAAAGTACTCACTTTGTGCGTGCGTAGTTCAGTGCCTTTGGGAAAGTCTCTGTCAATATTAGCATGAACCGTGCGAAAATGCCGTTGAAGATTTGAAGCCTTGAAATGTGATAATGTGGAGCTGCAAATTAAACAGAACGGTTTTCCATTCCGTTCAATAAAAAAATAAGTGTCTTCCCATTCTTCCAAGAAAGTCCGGTGTTCATCTTCTATTTTCGTTTAGCCTTGCATTTTTCCATTTTGATGACGAGTATAGTCTGCACTAGAACGCAATATGCTAATAAATTTCCTGGCATTAATCCTAATGTTTAGTATGAATACCTGGGAAATAACAGAGGATTAAAGACTCCACTTGTCTTACCTATCGTTTGGGATCCTGGATGGGAAGCGCAGGAAGAGTACACATATTTAGGTCGCAATCTAGGTATTCAGAATACAAGGTATGCCACATTGAGAACTTCAACTTAATAAATCCCCGGCGTGCTCTAATTCGTCCACATACTTCTTTTACATTTCAGATCATAAATTGTTTTTGATAAGCTCTTGTTGATATGAAATTGCTCTTACAGAAGAATTAAACAAAGTGAGGTCTAAAAGCATCCAAAATGAAAGAGTCAAAGAGCCGCATTCTTATTGACCAAGAGCCGCATGAGGCTCGCGAGCCGCATGTTCGCCACCCCTGCTCTATCACTGTCCCTTTATTTACACTCTAAGGTACATGGAAAGAAAAAAAAACTGTTGTCATCAAAGAGGAGAGCACAGCACAGCGACAGGTTTGGTGGATGAATTGTCTTAGTCGTTGATCCCGATTTATTTATTCCTGTTCAATCTGTTGTATAAAATAATATGACGTTAGTGATGATAATTTGGGTTTCTAAACAAGCCAAACTTTATAGTTTTTCAACAAATTTAAGTGGTTGAAGATTATGTTTGTGAGTGAAGAGGAGCTAGTTCAACCAAAAATAATAGCCAGTCTAGCTGGATCATATTGCTGAAATTCAATCAGCCTCTTATTAGAACAAACTCATTTACTAACGACACATAACTAATGCTACAACTTCGTCCTCATCTAATCAAACTGACTTGAATGTAGACAACTCACAAAATACATACACCTTTGTATTTGCTTTTAAGAACCTATCAGTTTTCATCTGATTTTCCAACAGTAACGTCGTTAAGAATTTCCATCTACACTGATCCTAAAGATATGACATAACATATTCAACATTATATAAACATCTGGTTGGATCAAAAGCCCATTGATACTTCGACTTGCCTTCAATTGTCAGGAAACTGGCGGTAAGCTTTTCTACTATTTTAATTATCCTGTCATTGTTATATTTGTATTTAACTACCGAACCTCTATGTTTCAGACCAATGAGTGATCATTCCTTCAATACGGAGTAAACGAAGAATTACCCTTGAAAATTCCCCTGCTGGAAGAAAGAGGAACGTGGACATCTGTAGGAAGGATCATAAAATATTTTCCAAGACTTTCCCTCTAACATCCTACATTCATCAGAGCAACTTTTAGCGTTTTGTATATTTAATTATATTTTTATCGTATTTATGTTGGGATTATAAAATATTTATAGTTATTTCGTAGCAAGAGATTATATATTAATATGATAGTCTTTTATTTGATATTTTTATGATATTTTATTAATATATTCTACCGAAAAGCAAAAAAAAATTTAAATTTGTTAATTTAAAAGTTTTTTTTTATGTGTTTGAGTCTTATATATTTTATTTTTATGTTTTGTCTAATTTTAATAACATGTTATATTCTATTATATAATTCGTGTCTAGTTTTAATGTTGAATAAACGTTTAATAGAATTTTAATACTGTCAAGGAGTTTAATTATTTGTAAAAGGTTCCCTTATATAACGTTAATATAACGTTGGGGAACGAAAATAGAACGTTAGGGAACGTAAATAAAACATTAGGGGAACGTAAATATCGTTGGGGGAACGTAAATAGAACGTTAGGGAGCGTAAATACAACGTTGAGGGAACGTAAATACAACGTTGAGTGAACGTAAATTAACGTTAGGGAACGTAAATATAACCAACAGGGAACGTTCGGAGAACGTTAAGAAAACCATCCATGCTAACGTAAAAATAACCTTCAGAGAACGAAACTAACGTTCAGGGAACGTTCTGCGAACCAAAAACTAACGTTCGGAGAACGTTCTCCGAACGTTATTTGGTTGCTTGGGATTAGCCTTTCAATTTGACAAAAAAGTGAATCATATTTGAAATATAAAATATCATAATCAAAACATTAATTATTTGTGTTTGCCATGGTATACAAACCTCCGCCGAAGGAGGTATTGTTTTCACTGGCATTGGTTTGTTGGTTGGTTTGTTTGTTGCAGGATAACTCAAAAAGTACAGAACAGATTCGAATGAAACTTTGTGGAGTTGTTGGAAATGCCAAAAGGAACAAGTGATAAAATTTTGGCATCTCTGAGTGCTTCTTTATGATGCAAAATGAGATAAATACTAATAAATATTTCAAGTTAGCCTACTCTGCCTATAGATGTCGCTGTGCTGTGCTCTCAAAGAGGAGAGCACAGCACAGCGACAACTATTGCAAATGACAAAAAGACCAAATGATTCATTTGGTGGGGATCGGCGGAGGTTTGCACTCTCTGAGTCCTCTAGTTAAGTCTGTGATTAGGTACTTCGATTAATCCAAGAAGTCCCAGAACAGGGTCTGATTTGAAAAGGGATATCTAAAGACAATCAATAAAGAGATGATTTGTATCTTTCAAATACCTTGAAGAAGCTCTAAAACTAAAATAATTCTTTTTGATTAAAAGGTTAGGAATATTTACGTAGCATGGACCCCAAAGGTATGCAAACGGACACTTTTTAACTTTAAGATGACTTTAAGGCGTATTTCTTTGTCTTGTCTCTCATCCATTATAGTTCCATTGACAATACTTTTATACATCATAGATGGATTCATTTGAATAAATATCTACGATATTCGTGTGGCCACATATATACTTAGAAGTGGCAATTTTCTTACTGAATGAGCTTTGATTTATACTTATTCTACGTGTTTGTAGATAATGTATTTTTTACCTTTTCTTTGCGAAGGTTTTCCCCTCCTATTTACACAGATGCATGGATATAAATAAATTGCCTATTGAGGAACACATGAGCTATTATCATAAAAATATCCAGTTAAGAAAATACTGAGGGTCATTTGAGAATGCTCTATACGTGTCGTAGAAGCGTTATTGAAGATCTACGTAATGTCAAAGCATATAATGACCTATAGGTATTTCTAACGAAATTAAGTTTTTCACGACTATTACCCAGTTATTTTTGAAAACAGTAACTCTGCTACAATATCTGTAATTCATGAAATTCCAATTAAAATGATTAACCCTGCTTATAAAAATGTAATTTTTATAACAATAGAAAAGGCACATGTTTATTTAAATATCAATCAGGAGTTGTTGGTATAGTTCCTAGATCAGCCCCACCACACCGGAACTTAATCCGGTATCAGCCGTCGTGAACTGTCTAAGAGCTTCTAATTTTCTTTTTAAACAAATAAAATTTGGACAAATAATTATAACTATTTAAAAAATTCCTCCAGCGTCTTCTTCCTCGCTTTGGTTTCCAATGCAAGTTCGTCCATTCCAATCCGTGTCCGTGGACAATCGTAGATTAGATAGAGTTTCATCTTCCTCCTCGCAGAGATGTTACGTTGGATTTTCCGACTTTCCCATTCGGTGAAGATGTCCAACCAGGAGTTAATTCAAGTATTGCTTATATCCTAAAAATACACCTACCTCAGCGTATAACAGAAAAGTTTAATAAATTTCACGACTTGGGGGAATTTAGAAAACAATATAACTTGTATTTTTGTCCATTTAGTTCGATAGAGTAGAGGATTGAGGGGCAATTTTTTTTTTGCCTATATGGTTCGATAGAATTGCATCCGATTGGATATAAATAAGCATTATAGCATTATAATTAGTCTATCGAACCTAGGATCAATTGAGGGGCAATTTTGGACAGCCAAGGTGTAAGCTTTGACTTTGATTAAAGATATGCATTTTCTATGTATTGACTTTATTGGATTATAATTATTGCATATCAATATTTATATATAATTAAATATTATAGTTTAACATTAAAACCCTAAACTAAGACGAAACTGAAAGAATCCACAAATAAATTAATCAAAAGCAGCCACAACAATATATCTTTTTCTATCACGTAAGATAGTAATTAAGAAAAACGTACTCTTTTAAAAACTACTTCAAGTACAAAAACGGAATGTTCTCTAAGTTGTTAAAAATATGCAATTATTTGTTTAAGTCATTATTTTAGTACGTACTTTTATTATGTACTGACATAAATTAGATTTAATATGGTTTAAACTCAGATTCCTTAAAATGGAGCAATATGAAGAAAAATACAACTAATCAGGAATCTGGATTGGATGTTAGATGGTATTATTAAATCGGTGTAATCAAAGTTTGCGAGTCCCCTAAAAATGTTGAAGAAGACAGGTATGACTGGATTTTCCTCGTTGAGTAGTCCATAGCAACTTAAAATATTTTGCATCGAACCATAGAGATAAAAGATATAGAAGCTTATTCCCTTCATCTGTTTTTTTTGTGTCCAATATCAACAAAGTAATTTGTATACGTCATCGTAAGCTGATCATAGAGATAGAATCTATCTCTATGATCAGCTTACGATGATGTAGAACAAATTACTTTGTTTATACTGGACCAAAGAAAATATAAAAGAACTAGAAGCGCAATACAGGCTGGAAAGGAGTATTGGCTGTGTTGCCTTCAATAGAGTTACACAGCTGACCTCATAAGATTCACAAAAATGTAAACAAATTAAGTTAAGAACCATTTTCAGTATAAGTGTGACTCTCCTATATTCAGATCAAGGTCTGTATAATAAGGTCTGGGCAATACAAAATTAACATGTAGCAGTGTGACTACTCAATGACGTCACTGGAGAACGATTATATTTATCTCTCTCTATATATAAATCAATCTATCTATCTATAAATATATACATTTTTATGTATGTGTGTGTTTGTATAAATAAATAAATAAATATTATATAAATATTAATTATATATGTATATATATATATTCGTTCTCCAGTGACGTCATGGAGTAGTTATACTGCTAGGTTTACATGATTGTTTTTGTATTGCCCAGACCTTATTATACAGACCTTGTTTTTAGATCAGCGTTATATTTATTGATTAAAAATGCCAAGTTGCTCCGCATATAAGTGCTCTTCGATCAGTATGATCAGTAATTATATTTACATAGAATGAATGTATGTACGATTCTATTATTTCTTTCTGACCTTAGGTCTAATGAATGGGCAAAGAAAATGAGAAAACGGAAAAGGGAAAGGCATATGAAGCGAAAGAGGAGTGAAGAAGAAATGCAAATCCTTCAACAAAATATTATTCTCGATCATTGTTACTCTGTTGGTGATGAAAGTACTTGCAAAAGGAAATCCATCGAGAATGCAAAAACGATTGAGTACATGGCTAATAAACTTCGAATCGTTCAAACTCACAGTTCTTTATATAAAAGGAGATCAGGTCTTAGAAGGTACAAATCATCATATCATACAAGCTATAGAAAACTTCTTGTTCATCAGGAAGTAAAAGGTGAATTGTTTGACTGTTGATGATGTGGTAATACTTTCTCCAGGAGATCACAGGGTTGTTGACTCTGAGGCCATATCTAGAGAAAAGCAATTGGATTGCTCTTCAATTTTGGAGGACCACGACTACTGCGAGATACCACCTCCTCTACCTCCTACTCTATCGTCTTTTAAGGCAGCTGTTATTAGTTACATTGCTGGATTTGTAATTCACAAATTGCAGCAGACCATATCTTGTGTTCCTTGTAAAACAGTTTTAACCGATCCATTTGAGCAAAATCATTTCAATTTGGCTTTAATTAAAAAGAAAGATGTGGGAGGCCTAATTTATCCATCACAAGATGCAATAACTGTGTGTCAAGAAGTGGAAAGAGTCTTTTGTCACTTTTTAATAATTGGCAAAGCTGCTTTATTAAAGAAAGATAAAATTCACTTGCATATTGCAACCCAAGTTTTGCGAAACATTTGTGAAAAACAACGGTAGGTTTTTAATGATCTTAATGAACATATGCTAGATGTTAGCCCAACAAACAATCACGTTTATAAATTAATAAAATATTTGGCAGCAACTTATTCCCGAATAAGACTTTATCATCAAGGAAGAGTGACGAATATAAAATTACCCTCCGCCTACATAAGAAAAAGTCATGATAAAACAGTATTATTCAAAGGACAGTCAAAGTATTCATTAATATTATTAAAAACCTATCACATTGTTATTCTCATGTTTATTTATGTTATGCAAATATATTTATACAATAATAATATATCTTTAAAATTGTACCATGATTTCACTAAATATATCAATAATATCTTCTATTTTACAAAAATTATTATAGGACTAATAGTTAAAAAATATAGCGAATCTTTTAAAATCTTACTACATAAAAATCTCAGTTTTCTCTCTTCATAATGGTTACTAAGTTTTTCTTCTCTTCTGTTGTTCATGTTTTTCCTTCGGCAGACGCGTTGCGCTTCTAGTTCTTTTATATTTTCTTTGTACTGGGCACACAGAATACAGCTGAACGATGTTTCTCTGCTAATGAAGGGAATCAGCTCTCTATATCTTTATATCTCTATGCATCGAACTGTATACTCGAGATGCCCAAACTTGCCCCACTTGCATACACATTAAATGGACAAGTTTTTCTGTCAAACTAAATACAATTATCTAATAAGAGTTCAGCAGCAACAAAGCTAGTATATTTGGTATTCTAACCTGATAGTTTCAGGAAATTTGATGCTGAATGTTCGAAATCAAAAACTGCCAGCAAAAAAAGAATATGTTTATACTCCGACCCTCCGTTTTTGAATTTTGCTAGGTAACTCATTTGTTTGTTGGAGAAAACTACAATAAATTATGTGAATCAGAGTTAAGTGATGATCTCTAATCTATACTACTAACCAAGGAACTCAAGCAATGAGCTAGATGCATACAACCGGCGTTTTTTTAGTATTTTATAGTTACGATGTATATTTATTAGCTAAAATCTAAACAGTGTAAAAAAATATGAATGCACTAGAAAGTGGGAGATAAAAACACAATCTTAAGACAGTTACGTTAAAAACAAAACATAAATGAACATTATAATTCAAAATTACTGTCTAAAGATAAAACCATAATATAAAATGACTTATTATAATTATTTCTTATTCAATCCAAACTTGCCCTGCGTCCAGACTTACCCCACTTTCCCCTATATTTATATATACTTGACAATAAATAGTATTCTATACCTTTACTCTTAGTTAAGTATTATTTTGTAATATTTTCATGCATAATGTTTATTTGTCATATTGTATGCCCAATTTCTTGAAGCCTAATAGAATAAAATACATAATTATATATATTTTTTCTATTTGTATCATCACTTAATATTGATAGACAAAATGGTCAATAAAAAAACTGTATTTCTGTATACATATAAAGGACTAGGTAATATAGCCATGAAAAGAAGTAGTATAATTACGAAAATTGAATAGGGAGGTTATTAAGGCCTCTAGTTTTTTTTTGTACAAAAAATGAATAAATCACGATTTCGAAATAATGCCTGTTTCCGGTTTATTGACCAAAGAGGAAGGGAAAAGAGAGGCAGTGAGGCAGTACTGTCTGAATGAAAACATGGAGAGTAATATTACAAAGGGAGGAATATGTAACAGGGTTACTTATACATATCATTATAATTCCAATACAACATTCTTTACATGTAAGCAAGTTGAACCTTGAAAATGTGTGGGCCGTTAGCTTGAAACCAATTTCAAGTTTATGTTTTGGTGAGTTGAAGCTAGCTTAATATACTTTGGAAGGAATGTTTCTTGATATCGTTATATGATTAGATAAATAGTCTATTAGTCCCGGTGGCAGCTTATTTAATATAAGGACAACTGACACAATATAAATTAGTTTAAGCCTATAAAAAAAAATCAATGCTTGACGTAATTGAAAAACAAACATGGTTTAATATTCATAATTTATTAATCGAAATATTATGTGCAACGAAAATTGAAAAGCGGACATAAAATCTTCCACATTAACAAACATACTACACTTAATGAATTCTCTGTAAAATATTTTATGACAGCAATGAAACGCCATCCAGATAAAATACAAATAATTAATGGACAATAAAACAATGCAATACCATTTATACTCATATCTAAATAATTGTTAAAACTTAGAGTTGTCCAAGTATTGTCATTATATTCAAACTAACTCAAGACATGACTTCTTTTTTGATGACACCGAATTGGACTTAGAATATTTATTCAAAAAAACTCAAGACTAATGTGTTGAGTTAAAGGTTTAATTATAAAAAGATTAGTTTTTCGTTTATATATTGGAAATACTTTGATCCGTCAAACATTGGACTGGACAATAAAAATATTTATTTTCTACATTTTTAAGATGTTTCAATCTTTTATTATTATGATCATAAAATGTTAAATTTAAACCAATAGACTAACTGACAAAAATATATAAAACAGGGCAGTTGCGCAAAAGAAACTAGAATATTTAACATTAAAACTTCAAATTATTATTTGATAAATATACTTATATATAAATAATATAGATAACACTGAACGATTCATAGTTAATAAAACCTATAAAAATCAGAGATGTTAATGGAAGTAATCGTATTACATCTTAGTGTATTAGCATCACGAATTTCAATCAATCATAGGGACTAAATTCCGAGCTGATGCAAGTAGTTAAATTATAAGTTTAAACAAAATAAGTCATCATACACATTTTGATGTATTTAAATAAACCCAAAAACAATGAGTGTTTTATTTTTCATTTTATTGGAATAAAGCTTACAAAACATTTTATTTTTATTTTGGCTGATCCTCTTCGAATGAGTTGCATCAAGTATGTTATATATATTAATTAATCGAACCTAAAATGTTAAGGCGTGTTCAACTCTCAATGTTGGGGGCGCAGGTTCGAATCCCAAGAGGGGATGGTCATTTTTGGTCTACCTCATTTATAAGATCCTAGGTTCGAGTGACTAATTTTAATGCTATAATGCTTTTTTATATCCAGTCGTATGCAATTCTGTCGAACCAATTAGGCAAAAAACGAACCTAAATCTTACTTCATTTTTATATATTGTCCTTTAAATAGTTTTAAACCAATTATTTTTATGATCATGATATATTTCACCATTTTAATCTTTCACATTATAAGTGAATTTAAGCTGATCCAAGGCATAATTTCTTTTTTTATAGTTAAACAATATTGGGCATGAAAAATTAACCGTCATTATTTTGAAGTATCGTTTCATCACTTAAAATCAAACTGATTTATAGGTATCTCAACTCCTTAGTTGTGATTTTTTGTTTGAATAAAATTTAAAAGTAAAAATTATTCATAGTTAGAAGTTGATTTTGTTATCATTTATATGATATACATTTCGAAGATAAATAAATATGATAGAGGTATAGAACATTCAACTGTGATGTATTTAGTTTAAACATAATTGACTATTAAATATTAAACCAATACTTTCATTAAAAAAATTCACGATTGGAAATATACTTTATTTTTGGATAATTAAACAAACAAGTATTTTTTTAGTTTGAACCAAAATACATCCTTAAATATTTAACCCCCCATTTATATTTTTAAAACCCCTCTTCATTGTCGTGAAAAGACTTGATTTCTAACTGGCTAAACACATGCGTATATTTAAAAAACAAAATTGAAAATGCATTAACAACACCTTTTTTCGTCGCTCCAAAAAATAATAGTAATACGAATAATGAAATACGAATGAGCTCATAAATTGAAAAAAAGAGACATGGAGGGGTATCATCTACTTAACTCCAGCTCCAAGAAAAGAAAAAACAAAAAACAATTTCACCACCTTAGCCATTATAATGGGTGGAGAGAAGAATATGAAATAGCTCTTACATGAGTGTGTGAGCCCTGTCTGCTGCCTAGACCTTACTTTGGTGAATGAGGAAGAGAATAAGATGGGTGAAGAGACCCCAAATTACTTGGTTTCTGTAATGAAATATAATCAGGGGTTTAAGAAATACATGGAGTGGATGAGTCTGAAAGGGGGGTTCCTCATGTCTACTACAATGTAATATGTACACTATAAAGCCGTTGCTTAAGCTAAAGGAGGCTCATGGATGATAACCAGGAAAAATGAGAGGAAAAAACTTTAAATGAACCAATCATAGCTGTGCAAATTGCTCTACTTTCATTGCCAAAGGACATTGATTAAAACTTTCATAAGGCCACCATTTAAGGCTAAATTGTCGGAAGTATATTTTCCATTCGTTTTATGTATACGTATAAAATACACACATCATTCAATATAGCATTTAGATATCTTATGTATCCCTCTCGTTTACTGTTTAACTGTACAATCCTGAATTTTTCTTACAAAAGTAAATAGTTTTGGATTTGCAAAAAAAATAATACTTTTTTCCTTAGTTGATGTTTTTATTGAAAAAAAATAAAGATACGAAGAATTTTTTATTGAGGCGTAAAATGACTAGCTTGATTTAATTATAGTGCCAAGTGTAGGTTCAAATACGTAAATTATGAAAATTAATTTATTAGAGTTTAAGTATATACCCAATTTAAAACTTTATAGAATATTTCTGAAGCCTTAATTTTGCTTATGAAATGGAAAAAACTTTTAAATGAACAATATTACATATCTGAGGGAATCTCAAATTTGATAGGGGGAAAAATGGGGCACTTAATGACTAGATAACTTTACTTTTATTAGTAAGGGCGTAGGTTCATATTGAGAAATGGCATAAATGCTTTAAAATCACATCCTCCAAGGATAAAGGTTTCTTTTAACTATTCACATATATACCTGCATCAGAGGTAAAAAAAATACAAAAATAAACATTATAGTTTAAAATTTAGCATCACACTTGAACAAACAATAAAATTTTATCTATGTAATTAACAAGTATTAAAAGAATAAGCTGTAAAACACATTAAATACTAGAGGCATATATACACTCAGAGAGTGTGTACCTCCGCCGATCCCCACAACATTTCCATTCAAACATTTTCTCCTTCACACGCCCGATTTTCTATCTCTAATCATTGTTTCCTCTCTGTTAGCTCATTTTGCATATTAAAAAAGCACTCAGAGACGGGAAGAGGAAGAAGTTTAAGCTACGTCACTGGTTAACATAGTCCTGAGCTGATATATGAACAATAATACGTCAATGAATATTTTTTAGCGTTTGTTCTTTCCTACTCCTGAATAGAGACCCCATTTCATTATTATTATTAGTAGTATTTTGCTCATTTTGCATATTAAAAAAGCACTTAGAGATGCAAAATTTAATCACTTGTTTCGTTTGGCATTTCCAACAACTCCACAAAGTTTCATTTGAATCCGTTCAGTACTTTTGAGTTATCCTGCTGACAAACTAACAACAACCAACAAAAACGCCAGTGAAAACAATACCTCCTTCGGCAGAGGTAACAAGTTAAAATCATGGAAATTTTCTTAAAATTCTTGATTATTTTCCTCAAATTTGGTAAAAGAGATGACTTTGAGTCGGGTAATATTTTATCAATTCATCCGCGAATGTCCATCATGAACCGTCCAACGATGGGATTTTGAGTGAAAAGGCTGCGTATCTTCCTGCAGCTCCAAGCAGGATCCCTCTGATCTCTCCCGGTCTTATTGGCTCATAATTTGTAAGCTTCTTTACAATAGATAGAGTTTTTTCTTCGATCCCTCCCTGAGAGCCATGATCAATCATGATTGAGCAAGGGACAATCGAATGTAATATAATTATATGAAAAGTTATTGCAGATCGTTTTAGCTTGGTTATATATAATCCTTGCGCTACAGGAAGTGTAGATAAATACATTAAAATATACTAATGTCATATATAAGAAATAACTGATCTAAGTTTAAATTCGAAGAACATCTTTGAAGGAATGGCGGATTTTATGGGTGGTGATGAATAATTGCCGCCAAACAAAATTCAATAGCTGAGTCCTATTTGGAAACAAAATCTTCCAGTATAAATAGCATCAAATTTCGGACATCGTGGAATGACCATTGGACATATACATTTGAATCGGCATCTTTGTAAAATGAACAAAACTGAGAGTTCCGTTTGTCGTCTTTGCGAAGAAGGAGAAGAAACCCAACCTTGCTTATGACTGCTCTCGAACAATACGCAGAATGAGGGAAATAGCCGAAGGGATTGATGGGAAAAACTATTCTGGAAGAATTTCCTGTAAGAACATATAATGCATTTGTAGACGTAAAAATATACTAATGGTTTTAACTCCTAGAAGGCTTTACTACCGGCTGACACCGGACTGAGTTCCGGTGAGATGGGGATGATCTAGGAGCTAAACAAACAAACAAACAAACTTTAATCTCTCAATCACTGTTTATATTTATTGCTGTGGCTGCATAAGAATGAACTATAAAACGCCATAATTGAGTGCCTCACAGAGGGAAACTGAGGTGGAAGAGTATAAGAAATTATAACAAAAAATGTTAAAACTCATACCATATTAAAGACATCGATAACTACTTAGAATAAATTTGTCTGAATGGGTATGCTCTTAAAATGATAATAATAATAATAATATATCTTTCATATTAAAGCCCTTTGATGGGCTTTCATACTGAAGTGATAATCACTTATTATGTCATGATAATTATTCACCTTAAATGGAGTTCGTTATCTGATGCCCATATAAATATGAAAAGCAAATGTCAAAAGTATTACAAAATGTAGATATACATTTAAGACTAATTATATGAATAAGCATAAACTACATTGCCCAATAGAAAATCTCCTTTTAGAAAAATAATAATTTAGGAAATCTATAAAGTACTCATACGAAGAAAAAAAAACATCAATGTATGGCAATATCAAATGGGATATCAGTCTTCTAAATTTTTGTGTTAATTTTTTGTTTTGGGAGTAGGCATAAATATTACCAAACCATGAAATATTATACAGTTTTATGAGTTCTGTCAATACATTTTATTATCTGTTCTTTTCTTCCTGTTTGACTATGTTTGAGAGTTTTACTTTAAATATAATGTTCATATATTTGCATTTACTATGTAAAAAAAATTAATAAAGTGTCATTTCAAAATTAATACAAAATTCATTTTCGATATATTAATACTAAAATGCTTACATAACTTACCTTCAAATATCGAAATCAATAAGTAATATTTAATGAAGACTTATATATATAAATTCGTGTTATATATATATATAAACATATATATATATATATATATATATATATATACTAGGGCTGTCCAGATTACTCAAAAATGACATTCGAATATTCATTTGAAAAAAAATCACGAATTCGAACTATTCGAATATCTGGTTGCCCATTTTACGGATTTGCCGTGTAGCCCATATACGCAATAATTTAAAAAAAGATCAATCTGATCAATTAAATCATTATTAGCCTATATATATTACAATTAAATAACGTACACATAAATCATGAAAACCTTATTTCCGATCACTGTAGCCCGGAGCCACAACTTTGTTTCGCTTGCATTTCACCACCACACCACCGTAATCAGATTACGCTGTAGTCCTACTGTATCAGATCACAGCAGAGACGGTATGAGATTAAAGCGAGAGACATCGCGAACAGTCAGAGGCTCATTCACAAAACAGATGGAGGCGCTTGTACCGCGGAGTGTTTTTTCACATTCAAATATTAATTTGTCGCTTGTACCGTGGGAGTGTTTTTTTAACATTCGAATATTAATTTTCACTTTCGAATTCGCTTTTTGTGATACTATTCGAACTCGAATTCGAACTTCGAATATTCGTTGACAGCTCTAATATATACCTTTGGAATGTTAATTAAATAATGTAAATTATTTAAGTATTAAAAATCCATTTCTCAAAATTAAAAAATATGAAGTTATCAATTATTTGTTCAAAGTTTATAACTGCATTACAAAAGATACCCAGCGAATTCCAAGTTGGGCACCACTTTGAATATTCTTTGTAGGTTACAAGACAACTTCATATCTTTCTATTATTAAAAAAGACATTTTTTACATACAATTACGCAATAAAAAAACAAGAGCAAAAACAAAAAAAAATTTTTTCATGATACATTAGCCCAAAAATCAAATTGCTTTAAAATCGCTAAAAGTAAAATAAATCCTGCATTTTAATTTTTGTTAGTTATTTTTAAATTTTACTAACGATTGCTTTAAATAGATCGTTAGTTTCATAGTCTGTGTACTATCCAAAAAACTGCATCACAAAAGATACGCACATAAAATATATATGAAACTAGGTAAAGTAAAGAAGATGACCACAATATCTGTAGTAATATATAGTTCCTTTTTACAAAATGAAATATAATATAATAATAAGAAATGATAGAATGAACAAGAAATATATTTCTTCTGTAGGAGTGATATTACTTAAGAATGTGTCTCATGAGTGATATAAATACCTTTTGTCCCTCCATTATTAAGAGAGAGAGAGGCAGAAGTGCTACTTTTTTTTTCGGATGCACCATCCAAAAATTGAAAACCTTTCAAAAAACTTGTTCATCATCAACTATTTTATCTTTTATAACTTTTTTTTGCTACTGAAATGACAATATTAGTGTATATAAAGAAAACAAAAATCACAAAAAATGTAATGAGAGGTGCTTCATAAAACATAATGAAAGATATGCATTCAGTTTTGTAAATTTTACGGTATTGTTTTTTATAAATTACCCCACCGAAGGAGGTATTGTTTTCACTGGCGTTGGTTGTTGGTTGGTTGGTTTGCAGCAGGATAAACTCAAAAAGTACGGAACGGATTCGGATGAAACTTTGTGGAGTTGTTGGAAATGCAAAAGAAACAAGTGATTTAATTTTGGATCTCTGAGTGCAGATTAAGATGCAAAATGAGCTAAATACTAATAAATATTTCAAGTTAGCCTACTCTGCCAATAGATTCGCTGTGCTGTGAAATCGGGTGCCGGAAGGTCTTCCTCTCGGAATTTCCGTCGAGGGAAACCTCCCCCGTCCCTCTACGCCGCCCCAGTCGTGAAAAAACCGCCTCGGAAGGCTCATAAAGACCCCGTGACGGCGGAGGTTTGCACTCTCTTAGTGTATATATGCCTCTAGTTTACTATTATTATAGATAATTGAGTATGAATATTATTAATAAATTTGTAAATAGTTCACTATTGTCCGTGTCTAAATAATGACTAACTTTTATAATTAGAAAGATAATTTTGAACCGTAATATTTATGTATGTATAAATTTATTTTACGTAATTATTATATGATTTCTACAAATGAGCAAAAAACAATGTCATTTATGACTTGCAGAGTTAATATATATATATATATAATATTTGTAACACTGTAGATTTCCATTAATATATTGGTTATATATAAGCATCGGCATCCTTAAAATAATCAAGCAAAAGCAAGAAATTAATTTGGTGTTACATCAATGAATCCATTGCCCTTGAGATGGTCGAGGGATGCAACTACTCAGACAACAGGTTTCAACGACATTGAATATTTTAAATATGTGTGTTATCATGATTCATCTCTTTAATGAATGCCCCAAATTAAGATTGAACATGGACACATGCTAGATAATTTGCAAAAGCTTTCAGGGTCACTCTCCCCATCAGGTTTTTTTTCCTTATTTTTTAAAATCAATAATGACTTCGGACATTGACTCGAAAAAGTACCATGAAAAAAAATATAATTTAGGACGGAATATAATATATGATTACTTTTATTCTTATATAACAAATCAAACAACGTTCTTGAAGTCGAACTAAACAATAAGCAAAATAATATTCAAACCTTATTTTGCGACATTTTACAATTGACTTCATATATTTACTAGAGGCATATAACACTAAGAGAGTGCAAACCTCCGCCGTCACGGGGTCCTTATGAGCCTTCCGAGGGCGGATTTTTCACGACAGGGGCGGCGTAGAGGGACGGGGGAGGGTTCCCCTCGACGGAAATTCCGAGAGGAAGACGCTCCCGGCACCCGATTTCACAGCACAGCGACATCTATTGGCAGAGTAGGCTAACTTGAAATATTTATTAGTATTTATCTCATTTTGCATCTATTCTGCACTCAGAGATGCCAAAATTTAATCACTTGTTCCTTTTTGGCATTTCCAACAACTCTACAAAGTTTCATCCGAAATCTGTTCCGTACTTTTTGAGTTATCCGGCTGACAAACAAACCAACAACCAACCAAACCAACGCCAGTGAAAACAATACCTCCTTCGGCGGAGGTAATGAACAGTTTTTAGGGGATTGTATAATCTATTAGGAATGGACTATCGTCCTCACGATTCAATGTATTTATACTTTAAGGAGCGAAATCTCGTTTG